>VUQI01063857.1:16363-41256 GCA_015106735.1 Paratilapia polleni
GGCAAAATTGATTTAAAAAAAAAAAACAAACAACAAACAAACAAAAAAAAAAAACCCCAAAAAACAAGATGGGTATAGCCAAAGGCTCAGGTTGGGGAAACAAGATGATACTTCACTCACCAACAGTTGATATGAAACTAATACAAATACGTAATGGACCAAAAAGTAGCTTATTTAGGTTATTTTTCTATTATGACCAAAAGTGAACTATTTCAGAATAAGAAAATAAGCTTGCTCACTGGCACACTTTCCTGCATTCTTTTTCATTTCTCCTAACCCTCTTCCTGTGTTCATCCCTACTTTGTTGTTTTCTTCTCACTTTTTTTCTCCTCCACCTGTCTTTCCTCTGCTGCACTAAATAATCCCTCTGACTTTGTGACAGAAAGACTGATTTATGCAGGCAGATACACACATACACATGGCCTCAAACATTTAATACAGCATTACATTTGCTTTCAGGTGTCTTTTGTGAAGGCATCCAGGTTTTTGACAGGTGTGATTAAATACACTCACGATGGCGGCATTCTTCATGTGAATATCAGCAGGACCGTTAAACTGAAGCAGCTAAATGGAAATCTGCCAGCATTCAGTTTTTTTATTCACACCTGTCATTTATATACTATGACATCAAAAACATTACAAAACAGAAAATGAAATTATTTGCTTTGTTGCATTAAATGAGAGATACTGTCAGTTTTAACTCAGTAGGATATAAATTAAGCTTAAAAGTACGTTTTAATGTAAAGTGTTAAGAAAACTCTGGTTTTACCTTCTACCCTTTGGTCACTGTGGAAAAAAGCTGTAAAATAAGATGGAAAAAAAAAACAAAAAAATCCCAGTCACTTTCTGGTAACCATGCCTTTTTTTTAAAGGACGCGTGTGTCCAGTATGGATTTCCAGCTGTCAATTGTTGCACTCATAGGCAAACAATGACTTTTAAACACACACACACACACATGCGCACACAGGCCCCTCCCATGCTAGACATCCCTCTGTCGCTGCACAGCACTGTAACAAGATTAATTGCCAAAGGTAATCCAAAAATCCCAGGCTTAACCAAATTAAGGACAGTTTGCCTCTCTGGGTTTCCTCCCCTTTCTCCGCCCACACTGCCACCATCTCTCCTTCACTCCTCCCCCTCTGTCATCTCCCTCTGTCTGTTATTAGTCCTGATTTAGACACATATCTCCCTACTGATATGCACCACTGCACCCGCAGTGGCTCATACACAACATATTTCAGTAATGAGATCTGATTTAGCTGGCAAGCTTTGTTACCATGACCCTTATAGCCTCCTGATTGTATAAGCAGAGGATTAGCAAGGGAGATCTCAGTATGTTTGTGTGTGTGTTTGTGCATGAAGATAGACAGAAAGAAAGATTCACAGTATGTGTATTTTAAATTAATTTGCACTTGAAAAGCATTTATATCTTGTCTCTGTGAATTGCCACATGGCTACATATTAGAAGTTCATTATCTTTCATAGACAGTGTCCACCGCTGTCAACACCGATCTACAGGAAAAGATCTTAAAACTGATTTACAGAATAGAATACAAAAGTGAACCAAAGTAAAATACAATTAAATTACTTAATTGAATAGCAAACGAATGAAGGTTTAATTTCAAGTTTTACAGGATGGCCTCTTCAGTCATTTCACTCAGGAATGGACTGGACCATGGCTCTGGAGCCACATGCGGCTCTTTTGCCCATCTCCAGTGGCTTTTGCCCATCTCCAGTGGCTCCCTATGGCTTTGACATGGATGCAGACACATAAGTGTGTGGTCCTGAGTCTCATTATGGATTCAAAATCCCAAAAAAAAAAAAAAAAAACAAAACATGGAGGAAAACAGAGAATTTAACAGTGCATGGACAAAATTTGTTTGCTTTTACCGCCAATGCTGATGACATACTGGTAGGCTTGATCTGCTGCTAAACTTTAGTCAAAATAGAAACTTTCCTATTTTTTGTTTATGTTTACTATTTTTAAAGGTATTAGGCTTCCATTTCTTTCATTTATGTAAGAAAAAAAGTAGACTCATTTTAATTTGATTCATTTGCACAAACAAAGGGCTCAAAGTGGCGTGCAGAGCTTTACAGCTCATTTCAAAGTAGCCCTAAACATGCTAATAGATTTCCTCCACTTCACAATAGTTCCACTTTGTTGGTAATAAAAGTAAGTAAATAATACGCAAGCAATTTTAGTTATTATAGTTCTGTGATTCAATAAACTCAACTAAAACACGGCATTACTGCAATCAAAATGCAAAGTTAAAGTACTAAATAATCATGAATAGCCCACTGCAGAATAGTCACATGTAGTAAAAGATTTTAATTATACCTATTAGTAATATTGATAGGCTTAGTTATATACAACAGGCTGTGTCACCTTCATTAAGACAAGAGAAGATATATTTTATTTATTCCAAAGTTGGTAAATTCATTTGCTACAGCAGAAAAATTTAAAGACAACAAGCATTTAACAAATAGCTTGAAGAAGTAGGCATTATAAAGCTCAAATATGTTTTGTGGCTACATATACATTTTTAGAATTGCTAAAAATGGCTCTTTTGATAGTAAAAGTTGCCAACCCTGGACTAGACAGACTAATATTTAAAATCAAATAAATGTCTAATATGGGTCTAAGCCTACTGATGGTATTGTAACTACTTTGGATAAAAGCACCCATTAAATTGTGTCATACAGCTCTTTATGCCAGGACTCTGTGTGTTGCATGACATGTTTGCCAGAGTTCAGAACACCCCCAAATCAGGATGATAATCACAGATGGTTTCTGGGTCACAGCGGCTTTAGGCTGGGCTCCAGCCAAGGTCAGAACCCGGTCAGGAATGTGTGTCTCTGTCTAGAATTTAAAGGCTAGCGAAACAAAACCTACCCAAAATCACATACCAGAAGACTGAAATTCAGTTGGGAGATTATTGTGGTGAGGTGGCTCTCAGGTAAAAGGGATGTTCCAAACACAATAGTAGCAACTGTTTTGAAATGTGAATTATTGTTTTGTTTTTGTTTTTTTGTTTTTTTATTAAGAAAAGTTAAGCACATGTAATCAAGAACTCATGGTACAGGCAAAAAAAAAAAAAAAAGCTTTTCAACAGAAACCTGCATGTGACAGGTTTGTCAAAACAAGACAACTGCCAAGATTCACATGACCAAGAATAAAATGTGTGGCAGAGAACAACCAATTCATTTCAGCTGATGTCTTATTGTAAGGAAATTTACAATCTGCCAATCACCACACCCAATTTAAAAGATGAAGAAAAACTACAAGAGGGATAATGTTGTCCTACAATTCCAGCTGACACAAAATCCATCCATTCATACAAACTGTCCGTCATGTTGATGTAAATTACCATTTTGTTCTCTCAATCTTATGTACTAACTTGGTTATATGTTTTGAACTTTCAACAGTATGTTAAACCTACTTGCACACATCACGGCTGTAAAATGTGCTCATTATGAAACTGTTGCCATGAGTAAAGCAAGTAACATGGGTTTAGAAAAGTGTTCAATATATAGATCGTTAGCTATGTTGAAATAATCAGATTCATGTTATGGTTGAAATGTAAATCATGCACACACTTCAACACATCCAAATTTCATATAGCATTTGCTGTTTAAGCTGCTTTAGCCTGCCCATAGCGGCTGCGCATCTGCAAGCTGCTTGGCAACCCACCTCCACCTCAGCTTGCCTATTCATTCTGTGTCTAAACTAATCAGTGTCATATCTGTTGCCACTGATGCCTGTTCTGTTCTGCTCTGGAGTCTTGCTGTTGCTCTCCCAATACAGAGCCATACTGCTAAATATAAATAACTGCAGATGGAGATAAGAGTTAAACAGTGATAATACAGCCTGGATAAAACAATGTAATAAAACTGCACTGGGTGAAGCATCCAAGATGCACTTTTTGTAGTCCATCTTCAGAATGCTGTAGTTTCACTACAGCCCGTCTGGAAACCCATTCTCTACTGTGATGAAGTTGCCTCTGGAGATAACAAGCACCTTTTTAGAGTTTTCCAGATATCCAGATAGTGGATAGTTTAAAGAAACACCATCTGCGTAGATGGGCTGCTTGGACACATCATCAGTGAAGAACCCAGGGTCATTGGATGTTTCGGGTCTTTGATCTTCAGACACCTTCATCTGGGTGACCCAGCCGAGGGCAATCAGACCCTGGCTTGTGTCCAAGCAGCGTGCTACACCATGGTTCCTCCCTCTTGATCCACAGCCACCTGGAAGCTCTCTCTGCAGCTTCGCTGATGTTTTTGGTGGCTTTCCTTTCCTGGAACCTCTAACGCCAAGAAGCCTGAGTATGCTGTGCAGACACTGCCCCAGGAATCCCCTGCAGCCCACCTCAATGGGTTCACAGCGGGCCTTCCACCCATTCCCCCTGAAGACCTCAACAAGCTCCTGATATTTTGCCTTCTTTCGTTCATGGGCCTCCTCAAACCGGTCATCCCAGGGGATTGTGAGTTCCAAGAGCACCACTTGTTTGAAAGAGACAGATGTTAAAACCAAGTCCGGCCTAAGTGTCATTGTGGTGATATACTCTGGAAACTTCAATTGTTTCCCTAGGTCAACCTGTAGCTGCCAGTCACGAGCAGAGGCTAATAAGCCTGTCAAGGCCTTAGGCTGGACAGGGGGCTTGGCCCCTGCCCGGATGAAGGCGATATTTTGCCTTGCGGGAGCTGGTGTTTGGCCTGTTGGATCCCTGTGCAGATGGCATCAGCTGCTGCCTTCAAGACCTGATTGTGGCACCACGTGTATGAATCAAGTATCCTTGTATCCTAAAGTCTTTCCAAAAGGAGCAGAAGGTGACTGACAGCTGGGGCCATGTCTCTACTCCTGGTTTTCTCGTAATGTTTTAACAATGTGACTGGCAGGAAGCTGTGGGTGGCAGTTGGCTCGTCAATCCTTTTACTCCACACAGAACCTTAACCCAACAACTATTGCTGAAATTTTGAGCAGACATGTTCCTCAGAGGGTGAAACCTACTAACTTCAGTGAGCCATGGACCATCGGGTTATTAGGCCTCTAACATATCCGTTGCACTCTAAGCCAAACTAAAAAAAAATGTTTTTAAAAATCAAGGTACACCTCTAATACATTGGCCTTTAGCTGACAATCATGAAAACATAATCAAAAACAAAGTTACTAGAAAAATAACATCAACAGTACTTTTTTGATTTTTATTTTAGTTTGCCATTTCCCATCGGCTAACATGGAGTGAAGCAAGGTTTATGACTGCAACCCACCACCAGGGGGCAATCAAAATAGTTTGGCTTCACTTCTGAGTAGCTGTGTAGCCACATGCGGCTCTTTTGCCCATCTCCAGTGGCGCCTTGTGGCTTTGACCAAAAACCTACATTAATACAAATATAAAAATGAACAATGTTTTGTTTGTTTTTTTTTTTCATTTTTATTTATCATTATTTCATATGATTCTTTACATTCTCCAACTATAAAAAACGTGTAGTCTACACATCAAATTCTTTTAAAAGTTTGAAGATTTTTAACAACTAAAACGTGTGTCATGGCCTACATCTACCACCTGGTGCCTTGTCCTATTAATTTTGCTGGTCCTCAATAGCAGTGGTTAGAACGGGTCAATACACATAAGTGGCTAGTCCTGAGTCCTCCTAGGTATAGATCCAAAATCCAAAAAGAAAAGTCATGGAGGAAAACAGACTGACTTTTGGAGCTCTTCTGATCAGTAACAAACTAACATAAAAATTCTTTCTTTTTTCTTTTTAAGGTCTTTATGACAGCAACCTAATTGTCTTCATGGTTTAGATTGTTGGTTGGTCAAACATAAAGTTCTGATGGGGCCAAACAATCTACTGATTGATTGAGAAGACAATTAGTAGATGACTTAATAATGAAAATAATGGTTATTGCCTCTGTTTCCATATCTGGTTAGATGAACATTAAACATCCAGAAAAAAAATCCAAAGTGTACTTAGAGGTGATCACTGCATAAGTAAGAAAATAACATGTGTAAATTACGTGTTTAAATATACTCCCAGTAGTACACACCATCAGATTTCTTCTGGCTAAACTAGATATTGCATTAGCATATTCTGGCATTTACAGCCATCTCAGCATTTATACACAGACTCAGTTCAAGAGATAAAAAATGAGCAATTCAAGAGGAATTTTTCTTGGGGTTCAAACATGATGAACAAAAACAAAATGGGGTAAGTACCAATTTAACACTGAAGAGTAAATTCCTATGAATATGATTCTTATCATACTACTGCCTGGATTGCAAAATTAGATTTGTTGTATTTGATGTACAAAACTTTAGATAACAGCATGACTTTGCAGTAGGTAGAGCTCAAACCAGCACCTCTAGTGTTCCCCAATAAACCAATTGTGACAATCTTATCTCTATGGTGACTTTGATTTTCAGATGTATGGTCTTTTACACTGTTACCAGATTTGCAGCTTTGTCCAAAAAGCCACAAAAGACAAGAAACCCAATCTGCATCTACAGTAGCCTGACAGCAAAGGTGCAAACCTCCAACCTCTACAACAAACACTGATGTTACAGAGGAGTACAGCAGGTGACTTCGAGTGATCACAGAGACTACAAAATAAGCCTCCCTTAATCCACTTAAACTAATCTTTGCCACTTTTGGAAACATCCTACACTATGCGTAAAATCAAATGTATTTCCCAAGTAGGAACTTTCTCAGTGTTGTTTATATTCAGTTACAGAATCTAATAAACTAACACTAACTCTGTGGCCCTTTCTCCAGGGCTGCATCATAAGAGATTCACAGTAGGACTCTTCTGTTGATACAGGTATGTGCAAAAACAGGGAGGGAATTAACCGCAGATAAAACATTCATAGATACAAAGATTTGATGCTTTTTAAGTTTTCCATTCATTGTAAATTGAATGTAGAGAAGTGCTTCTTTGTGGGGGTTTTTTCAAATAAGAAAATTTTATGCAAATTTAATAAAAATGTTCTATTAATCTAAGTTACATTTTATGTATATAGCACCAGTTTACAATAATAGTCATCTCAAGGCACTTTATATTTTAAGGTAAAGGCGCTACAATATTATTTCCAACAGTTCAGGCTAAAGGTATGCATTATAAATGTAAAATAAATTATGATAAAGAGAAAAAACAGCATAACTCACATTATTTAGCCTCAGTCCTCCTTATTTCTTTGTCTTTTATTATTATTTTTTGCATCCAAATGTGCTCCACCACAAATCCTCCACCACTGATTAAAGAGAAGTTGTTGTGCACAACTCTCTCTCTCTCTCTCTCTCTCTATCCCTCCCCCTTCTGTGTTAATCTTTGCAATATCCCCCACTGTCAGCTACTTACTGTTCATCTACACTGCAGCCTCTTTAAGAGCAAATTTATCTAACACCGTGACTTTAAAATTTTCTTTATGATTTTGTTAGTGTGTCACTACAAATCATGCAAAAATTCTAATTGTTTCACACCACTGGAAGATTTACTTTAACTTCATTTTAACTGCTTTTAAAGCAACATAGTTTGGAGACTCTGCAGTATAACAAATGTGGACTCCTTAAACAGTATTACGTTTAAGGAGTCCACATTTGACAATGTACAGGCGTTGTGTCCTTTATGTGTCTCTATGAGACTTCTAATCTGTTGAAAGAGTGGAGGATGTTAACTTGTTATCTTATTTGAAACACAAATTGGGCTGGAAGTAGGCAATTTGCTACATAAAATCTATGGACACATGCAGTGGTGGTGTTGTCCTTCTTCTGATTAATTTTAGAGCTCAATGTGGGTCACTCAAAATGTAGTGATGATGTTCAGCAAAAATATACACTTATTTTCTAATACTTTTTGTAGACTGAAGATTTCCTTCAGTTTCCCCCTAAGTCTTTAAAGGTACATCTTGTAAATTACTGTTTTAAAACCTTCCAAAATAAACTACAGCTATCAACAGAATGTGAAGAAACAGCCACTAAGACTTTATGTTCTAAACATCTATGTATTGTTTTGAAGAAATATCAACAAAGTTAAAATAAGTAAAAGTAAAGTAAAATTTTATTTATATAGCACCTTTCAAGATAAAGATCACAAAGAGCTTCACAGCAAAAACTAGAACATAAAAACAAAAGTTAACCAAAAGCAAGTTTAGAAAGATGAGTTTTTAGCTGTTTTTTTAAAGAGACGACTGAGTCCACAGATCTCAGGCTCAGAGGGAGAGAGTTCCAGAGTCTGGGGGCCACTGTTGCAAAAGCTCTGTCACCTTTAGTTTTCAGCCTTGTATGATGCACAGCCAGCAGGCCCTGATCACATGACCTCAGGGACCTGCTGGGGGCATATGGATGTACAAGTTCTCTGATGTATGCTGGTGCTTGTCCATGCAGAGCTCTAAAGGTCAAAATATGAATCTTAAAGTGGACTCTGAATTCTGGGGAGCCAGTGCAGCTGGATCAGCAGCGGTGTGAGATGAGACTACTTGGAAGACTTAGTCAGAAGCCTAGCAGCAGCGTTCTGGACAACCTGCAGACGTTGCAAGGTGGTTTTACATAAACAAGTGAACAAAGAATTACAATAATCCAGATGTGATTAAACAAATTCATGAATAACAATTTCCAGTTCCAAGCGTGACACAGTGGGACTGAACTTGGTAATATTTCTTAAGAGATAAAAATAAGAACGAACCAGAGATTTGACATGAGTGTCCTAAGTCAGAGATGAGTCACAAGTTACCCCAAGGTTCCTGGTAGAGGGTTTAGCAAATGTGGCAAGGGGACCTAAAGTTTCCATTATCTTAGGCACAAACATAGAGCTAGGATGTACTTTTGTGTAATACCACTTTGTACCACAAGATGGTGCAGCGTGATAATGCATTATGTATGTTTAATGTTGAGCTTACCTGATATGGTGTCAGGGGCTGCAAACATTATTTTCATTATCACAGAAGCTCAGTGAATCAGTTAATTGTTGGGTCTATGAAATGCCCAAATGCTCATCACAACTTCATGAGATGCACTCATCTTTTTCTTTTTTTTTCATTTCTTCCAAAGAAGACATTAGTATGGTCACACTTGTCTTTTTCTCACCATATACCTCACTTGGTACATGTATTATTTTGTGAAAGAGATGAGACCTTCAAGTGTAGTACTGAGCTTCTCCAGCAGGTGGCCACGGCGCATTTAAAAATAAGAAAACCTTATCCATAACAACCCAAATATGCAGACTGTTTGCCTTGGTATCACCAAAATACCAGACTGGGTCAACTGGGGTTAGGATAGAGTGACTGCTAAGGCTTATGATTCACATGATTTTCATACTTCAACCATTCAGTGACCCCTTCTGCCCTGCAGACGGAGGCATTCTCATCCTGCAAGGGACCAATTCCCACCAAGATAGAAATGTTTCATCACAGAATAAACTCAGAACATCTTTGTATTGTCATGTAGTGGACCCAAACCATACCAGCAAAATATCCCCTGCAAAATAACAGAGCAACCTTCACTGCAGGGGTCAAGAGTTCAGGTTTTTCCCTTCTGTCACATTTCTATGACTGCAGATTCCACATCAACAACAAAAAACAAACAAAAAAAACTTGCATGGCCTCCAATTTGTAGTACTCTGCAGTGATGGAAGTTACCCATGACTGAGCTCTTTGGGTATTTACCATTTTGTTGGTTTCTTCTGAATTGTATTAAGTATTTACAAAACATTTCACATCACAATATTCCTTGGTTAGTTGCAAAAATATAAAAAATAAATAAAAAATAAAACCACAAAATCTAGTTGCAGTACAATGTAGGTTAAGACTTTTGTGGTCACTGGGAAGAAATCCACAAGCTAATCAGCTCAACCTTTACCAGCTGTGTGATGTACACAGTCAAGATCTAGTAATTTACTTATTCTGAAACAGGCTTCCTTAAAGTAAGGGTTGGTACACCAATATGCCTACACACCGGCACCAACTAGGAGGACTTTGTGCCATCATTCAGGTAATCTTGTGTTTACAAGATTAATTTGAGATGACCTTTGCAACAATAACCTGACAAGGTGGACATGTGCAAGTGTTCCCACCTAGTCTTTAAGCTGATTGCTTTAACACAAAGTCAAATCACTAATGCTAGCCATGCATTTAGATTCATGATATAGGCCAAGTCATAGACACAGACACCAAAAATCCAGCTCAAAAGGTTTATTTAGATTACCAGATCAGAAACACTCACACCATTTTCAAATGTCACAGACAAGCTTGTTATAACTGCCTACAACTTGATAACATCCATTGTTCTATGACATTTAAACAAAAATCAGGAACACCACCACAACAACAAAGAACTGATACCAGCTTTATAGGTTAGCAAATCAGGCAAAAGACTATTCTTAGTGAAACAGCTGGAGCAGATGTGTTAGTTAAAAGCCTGTGTGGTTAACATTTCACTCCAGGCTCACACTTGTAGGTGTTGGCGTTTAGCTCTTGTCACCCAGAGTATGCTTGTCAAACAGGTACTCCGCCATCTTGTTGTTGTGGGCATCCATGCGGGTGAGATTAGTGATGTGGTCACCCAGCTTCTTGATGGATTTCACCTGCTCATCCAGGTAGTGAGTCTCCAGGAAGTCACACAGCTTAAAAAGATAAATAAAAAGAATTAACATTTTGTTGTTTTGTAATGACACAGACTAAACTTAATTGAATGTTTAACCCCTGACTCTTCCCCCTTAATCCAACTTACATGAGGGTCATTGTGTTGAGAAGCCAACTTGTGCAGGTCCAGCAGAGCCTGGTTGACATTTTTCTCCAGCTGCAGGGCACACTGCATAGCCTCCAGCCCACTGCCCCACTCATCACGCTCTGGTTTCTACACAAGAGAAACAGTTCAGTTAAATACTGAACAGTCATTTTAAACTGTGTACACATTACACACTAATGAAACAGGAAGGGAACAAGTGTCCCAACACTGCACATTAATTCAAGTTTATCTGTGCTAGACAGACTGGCTGCAGTAAGGCATGTCACAACAGGACTAGTTCTTCTGTTTGTACCGACCTTGATGTCCTGGAGGAAGATGCGCCCTCCTCTCTTGTTCTGGAAAGACAGCAGCTTCTCAGCATGCTCCCTCTCCTCATGGCTGTTCTCCTTGAAGAAGTGGGAGAAGCCTGGCAGGGCGACATCATCGCGGTCGAAGTAGAAGGCCTGCAAAATACAGGACAAGAGATAGTCATTAGTACACCGCACCAATTAATGGGCAAAAAAAAAAGAAAAAAGAAAGCATTGTGATAAACAGTAGTTATGCGGCCAGACAGTAGTCTGGTACATGAGTCACTACAGATAGTCTAGTCAGTTTAGACCGAGATAACTGCTGAGCTAGAAGACCAAAGAATAGGCAACCCAAGCATGACGCAGCATTTTTTAATTCAGTTAAGTGGGTAGGGTGAAGAGACACTCCTTATCTGGTAAACTGCCCATTTGTGATAAACAACAAGCTACTACTGAAACCGTGCATTTCTTAGTTCAGCAAAAAAATATACCCGACCTCATAATTAGCGACTGCATTCACTATTCTGACTCTGGCATTAAGCCAATATAGCTGGAGAATAAAACCATTAAAATAAGCATCAGTAGCACATGTAATATAAAATATTCCTCACCATAGAAGTGTAGGTATAAGACGCAAACAGCTCCATGTTGACCATCCGGTTGACGGCTGCCTCGCAGTCGCGGTGGTAGTTCTGACGCACTTGGGACTCCATTTTAGCTGGCGTTTCTTGTGCTTTTTCTTAACAAAAAACGGTACAAAAATAAAGCTTTACGTCGACCTTATCAGTAGTGTTCAAGTAGAAAAGGATTCTTGTCGCTTCTGGAATGCGAAGTAGTTGAAATGTGAAGCGGGACGAAAAGAAGAAGCTCCGTTCAAACACTGTTGAAGCAAGAACTCCTCAAAGGTTTCTTCCCTGGGATGAAATGGTAGTCGAGCAGCCCTGTATTTATATGCCACGGTGGACCTGGTTACAGACATGACGTAAATTTCCGCCAATCACTGAGCTTCGGTCGCTATGACAGCTGTGACACAAAGGATGAAGTTGCATTTTCTTTCTCTCCTAATTCGTGGAAGTCGCAGCGTTAACGTTTAATGTTTTATGTGATCTGCTGACAGTCATTCACATGGCATGACGAAGCATTTTCCATAGTTCAACAGGTAACAAAAAATGTGTAAAATATGTGTATAAAGATTTATCTCAAAACACATGCTGATGCACATGGGAGCCTATCGTCATTGGTATGATATCCACCAATTTGTTTAATATACAGTACTGTGCAAATGTCTTGAGCCAACCCTCATTTCTTTACATTTTGCTTCCAAGGAGCCAGACTTTCTTGTAATTTTTTAAAGAGCTCTTGAGCAATAATTCTCCTCCTGGCTTTCTGAAGGTCTCAAAGTTTTTCTTTGGACGTTGGCTGCTTTTTCACTCATTTTTAGTCCAGTCCTTATACTTGACCATTTTCAGAGGAGTATTTCTTGTTTTTTGTTTGTTTTTTTTTTGTTTGTTTGTTTTTTTGCCATCCAACATCTAAAGAAGAACTTTGGTATGTCTTTCAAGGAACCTGGAGAACTATTTCTGAAGACTACTTAAAGAAATTATGAGAAAGCTGTTCAGAGAGAGTTCAGACCATGTTGAAGAATAAAGGTGGTCATACCAAATATTGATTTTCAAGCTTGCTAGAATTGTATAAACTTTGTTTTTGCCTTATATACTGTATTTCCATGTATGTTTGCACGTTTCAGTGAATCGCTGCTTCCATTTTCCTAGCAAAATATAAAGAAATGAGAGGTGCCTCAAGACTTTTGCACACTGTGCTGTATAAAAACTCAGCTATTTTAGTTGACTCCAGCTGAGTACATAACACCACCGTAAACTGAAGATGATTTACCCCATAAATGCAACACATGACATCGCAAAACTGCTGATAATAGTGTTTACAACCAAAGTGGTTTTTATTGCATTGCTCAGTACCACAGCACTGTTGAGAGACATTACCAGCAATATAAGCACTTCTCAGACTAAAACAAAGAAATGTATTTATATCTACCCATTTTTATATCAGTCTATTTCTTTAAAAAGTCTCTTTTTCAGTGAAACTTGTCCTTCAAGAGTCTCATTGCAGCAGAGGTATGTATATGGAAAATGCAAGTAGGGGGAGATTTACCCATGATGTGTCTTTCATTCATACCCAAAACACATACGAGGCTTTAAGCTTCATCCTCATGTAATCACAAATCAAATTTTTATGTTTCTTTAGCTTGTCCCTGTCTTTCCATCAAGTTAGCGCTACAAAACAACACCAGTTTCATCCTTATCAGCTTAAAATTAACCCGAGCCAGTAGCTTTTCACACTTCATGCTGTGCTTTGTGTGAAGTGCCTACCCTACTTGGACTTTGAGGGGCCTGCCAGTCTGAACAGGTGTATTGTTAAGCATGGGTTCTAAGTGCGAGGACTGGCTCTGCATTTTCTTTGCTGCATCCTTTCAGCTTCATTTTTCAAACAATTAAGTGAATGTAACCCAAACTACTGCTTTTATTTGTCTTGAGGAAATTTTAGTGTGGACAAACGTCTCCAGTCTTGCTTTTAAGCAGTGAAAATGCTATTGAACCTCACTGAAATACTATATATACTGTAACCTATTTTGGGTTTTTTAAAAATTGTTTTATTTTTTAATTTGTTTTTAAATGGTTTGCAGCGTTACCCAGAGAGGGATGATGCAGGGATAGCCTACTGATCTAAAATAAATTCCACAATCTCACTTTAATGAAGACCCACTCTTAGACTAGTTGTTACCTTTATGCACACTAAGGAGAACATATGTGAGCCTTTCGGCTTAACGTGTCATTTCACTCACACTGAGAGCCACTTAGCCAACCGTGCTTGTCTCTAAAATATGTCTCAGAACAGGTTTGTTCTCCTGATGATTTGCAGTAGTATGTAATCTAGTTGTCACGTAGGGAGGGTTAAAAAAATACCTCATACATACATAGCGAGGGTTATGTGTTATTATTTTGACTCGTTTTTTTTTTTTAGCATACCTCCAAGCTAGAAACTAGATACCATCACTGCATAACACACTCCTCAAATCAAGGAAGTGGTACTTGTTTTTCCACAGAAATTAATCTTGCTAAAATTAATACAGCAAAATGCACTGAAAGTGTCAGAGCTGTAAGTATTACATGTGATGTTTTTGACTTAATTTTACTTCTACATCATGTGTATGTTGCAATTTATATCTGTAGATGTTTAAAGTGGACCTGTTTTTAACTATTTTATTCACTAATGGTTAGTTTGATCTGCAGTCATGCATCATATTATATAAGATCATCCTGTGTTTGTAGCATTGCTGTGGCGAGAGAAGCAGAGAAGAAGTGTTTTCTATGAGCTCAGAAAAACAACTTAAGAACACCTTTGTGTACCTTAAGAAAACTGAAAATGTTCCATCTATGAGGAAAAACACATTCCTTTTAGCAGGAAGTCCTCATTCAGATCATTCATGTTGGAAATATGTGGTTTTCACTACACAGCAAGGGTTAGAAAATTGTAATCTGAAAAGTTACAAAGCTGTTAAATACTGGAGTAAAAACACCATTTGCCATTTCTTTCTGAGGTCTAGGGAAGTAGAAGTATAAAGTTCCACAAAATGAACTGAAAAAAAAAATCCAGTACAAGTACCTCAAATTTTGGAAAATATACTTAATAACATTCCAGCACTGCCTACAATGCAATTCAGTTCAATTCAATTCAGTTTTATTTATATGGCACTAAATCACAACAACAGTTGCCTCAAGGTGCTTTATATTGTGGGCTAAAGACCCAGTAATATTAGAGAAAAAACCCCAACAATCAGATGACCCCCTATGAGCAAGCACTTGGCGAAGTGGGAAGGAAAAACTCCCTTTTAACAGGAAGAAACCTCCAGCAGAACCAGGCTCAGGGAGGGACAGCCATCTCCCGTGACCGATTGGGGGTGAGGGGAAACAGAAGCTCTTCCACTCAAGTCTTACTAAAACGAAATGTTTTCAGGCCACAGGAAAAATTGTTAATGTTAGTAAAATGTTATCACAGTATAGAGACAACAATCTCATAGCTTAGTGTTCTGTGAAAATGGTGGACACAACAGAGGTCAAGGTGAGAAAGGACGGGCTAAAGGCAGATCCACAACCAGTACACACTCGTCACTGCACTAAAAAGCACCGTAAGCTATCCTGTGTTCACTATGTTTCCAGTCACCTGGAATGACACATAAGCACCTGTCATTAAGTGGCCATACTTACTTTATTTTCCACATTCTCACAGATTACAAGAATGACTCAGCAATTTAAACAGCACATTTGCCATCTTTATTTTGTGCTTTGTCATGTAAGATGAGGAGTCCGTGTTGTACCATCAGGTTACCATCAGCTGAGCATTGTGCTGTGTCATTGCTGTGACTCAGCATTCTGCAGCCTTCAGCACCAATCTTCCTGTTTCTCTGTTCTGAGGCCATGAGAGGGAGGAGACCTCGTAACCAGAGAAGTGTCTGACTGGAAGTTTACCTCAGTGCTCTGCTGGTTGGAACCAGTTTGGAAAAATTAAAAAGGAACAGGAAAGTGTAGAAAAAAGGAACCAAAAGCATACTTGAGCTACTCAAACTATGTTTTTGACCAAACATCTTGTGTGAATTAGTTGTGAATTAGCAGAGCTGAGGTGAAATGTATTAAAATAACAATTTATACATTAGAATTCCTGTGATCTGCATGTTTTTTCCTCCATTAACTGCCCCAAATAAAAGCCAAATGTTTTCCCCAGCAGTGTTTTAACCCATACAAAGAAACACAAGGTTTCAGTTAGAACATTAATGGCTGCTCCTTTCTAGCAAGCAAAGGAATATTCTTTAGTAACACCTCTGTGTGACAAGAATAATCTGCTGTAATGGAGTTCCAGCTCATCTACCTGGCAGAGTGGTATCAATATGTAAAAAATAATTAAGGGAGGAAGTTCCTGTTATGTTGACTCCAAAATCAACAGACAAACCAGGAAACATTCAGTTCAGTTCAATTGCATTTTATTCATACACTCGCTGGCCACTTTGTTAGGTACCTCTGTTCAGCTGCTCATTAATGCAAATACCTAATTAGCCAATTACAGATGAGGTGGTCTGAGTATTTCAGAAACTGCTGATCTACTGGGATTTTCCCACACAACCATCTCTAGGGTTTACAGAGAATGGTCTGAAAAAGAGAAAATATCTGGTGAGCAGCAGTTCTCTGTGAAAATGCCTAGTTGATGTCAGAGCTCAGAGGAGAATGGCCAGACTGCTTCAAGCTGATAGGAAGGCAACGGTAAACTCAAATAACCACTCCTTACAACCAGAACAGCATCTCTGAATGCACAACACTTTGAACCTTGAAGATGGGCTGCAGCAGCAGAAGACCACACCAGGCGGCCCTCCTGTCAACTAAGAACAAGAAACTCAGGCTCACCAAAATTGGACAACAGAGGATTGGAAAACGTTGTTTGGTCTGATGAGTCTCAAATTCTGCTGTGACATTCAGATGGTAGGGTCAGAAATTGGTGTAAACAACATGAAAGCATGGATCCATCCTGCCTTGTATCAGCAGTTCAGGCTGCTGCTGGTGCAACGGTGTGGGGGGATATTTTCTTGGCACACTTTGGGCTCCTTAGTACCAACTGAGCATCGTTTAAACACCACAGCCTACTTGAGTATTGTTGCTGACCATGTTCATCCCTTTATGACCACAGTGTACCCATCTTCTGGTGGCTGCTTCCAGCAGGATAACACACCATGTCACAAAGTTCAAATCATGACATGACATCATCTTCTTGAACATGACGGTGAGCTCACTGTGCTTAAATGGCCTCCACAGTCACCAGATCTCAATCCAACAGAGCACCTTTGGGATGTGGTGGAACAAGAGATTCACATCATGGATGTGCATCTGACAAATCTGCAGCAACTGTGTGATGCTGTCATGTCAATATGGACCAAATCTCTGAGGAATGTTTCCAGCACCATGTTGAATATATGCCATGCAGAATTAAGGCAGTTCTGAAGGCAAAAGGTACCAGGAAGGTGTACCTAATGAAGTGTCTGGTGAATGTATATTACCAACTCGCAGCAACAGTTGCCTCAAGGTGCTTTTATAATGTAAAGATCCAACAGTATAAGATAGAAAACCCCAACAATAAGACCATGAGCAAGCACTTGGCAACAGAAGGGAGGAAGAACTCCCTTTAACAGGAAGAGACCGACATCATCTGCCAGGATCGGTTGGGGTGTGAAACATATGAGCCAATATGACATATGAGGTTTACAACAGTTGTAAGAGTGTGGCGGCAGGTATATCTACTCGTTACCATAAAAAAGTGCACTTATGTTTCTTGGCCTTTTTTATTCAAAACATGAATTAGCGCTGCAGATTTTTAGAGCTCTGGTGGGAAGAACAAAATATTTTCTGAGAGATTTGATGGATTCAGTTTTCCTTTCCTGGTGACCACTGAAATTCATTTAGATAATACTGCATAATACCTGCTCAAGTAAGTGCCTCGAGATGTTTTACGATGGCTGTCGAGTGGTGAGAGTTTCTTCTAGAAGGACTTTAGAAGGAGTTTAAATTGCTTGGAAAAAAGGCTTACTGTCAGCTTTAAATGGTAATTCTTTACATGTAGTTATGTCCCGGTGACCACTTAAGCTACAATTATAAAGTCATAGCTGTCTCCTTATTCATTGAGATAGGAACTTCAAAATAACTGCCCAGAGGCGTTGCAACAATGGCTGCCAAGTGGCAAGACTTGCTTCTGGAAGGTCTTTGGCTATACTTAAGAATACTAGTGACTTAAGTCTAATGCTAACATGCCCACAATGACAGTGCACACTAGTACTAGTTACAAACTACAGTTACAACCAAAATTGATGACCATCCACTATCAATACTTAAAGTGTTAAACAAAAACTACAAATGCTAATTTTTTGGTGATTTTTTTTTACAGTAGCTGTAATATCTTAGATTGGACCAACATGGGAATGTAAATTCAATAAATTTGTTTTTTTTATTAAATATGTTTTGTTAGACACACAATCTCTGGAAATACACACATTTGAAAACCTGTTTTATTTCACAATGTGAACTTGGAAACAAATGAGATTTCACTGGGAATGTTTTTGCACCACAGAATAATTAGTGCCCTTCCATGGCTACAAGTTACAGTATTATTGTACAGCATTATGGCACAGTAATGTGTATTTGGATTGAGACACAGGATATTTTTTGCTTTTCTTTTGCTGAGTCACTGAAGGATCTGTAGGGCTGATGTGGTTTCAAGTTGCAAAGTGAAAAAGTATGCATATTTATTAAAAAAAAAAAATCTTTTGAACTGAGATATTTCAATGAAAGAGCAACATGATGATTTCACACCTGTGTTTCAGTCCAGTTAAATTGGACTCAGGTTGGGTTTCCCCTCGGTGTGGTGTGATTGCGCAGATGTTCACACGTGAATTAGCATTAAAATGTGGACCAACACAAGTGGACCAAAATCCTTTAGAAGTACCAGGTGTGGAAACTTGAGCTAAACGCCTGAAATGCTTTATATTCTGGGAAGGGGTGGCTCACAGAGGCTGTAGCTGTTTGAGTTGCAGTTCTAGCAGCTAGCCTGAGAATAAACCAAGGTTTCATCAATAATGTTTCTCACACAGACATATACCAAAAAACTCCAACTCTCTGGACTTCAGGTTTCATAGGGGGCACTTGTGAGATAGTTCAGAATGAGTGGTGCCCTATGGAGATGTAGTCCTAAAATGTTAATTTTGCTTTAATTTTGGAAAATTTTATCATATTTTTGATAGAAGGGGTCTAGGCAGTAACATGGTTTCATCTTTGGATTTTTGAAGATTTCAGTTGTAGTAAAATACCCTTCTGTAAATATACTGCATTGCTGAAAACAAAAGTAAAAATTATTTTTTGCTGTCTATCTGCATTCACTCCTAATCACTAAGGTTACCTTGTGAGGGCCCCCTGTTGTAAAATGGCTGAATTGCAGCCAATTTCTGTACAACAGGATTAACGGGAAGCGGAACGACTCACACAGATCGTCATGTGTTACGGATTCAAGTCCATAACACATGACTTTCTTCCTCTATTTAATTTCTTGCTTCTGTCCCTGCAACACTAGACCTATAAGCAGAGCGAAAGTTCTCACAAGGTTTGTAGTGGTTCACGTGGATTACACAACATGTGAAAAGAAACAAACACGGGAAGACACTGAATCGGACCAGAGCAAATGAACTACAGGTGTGAAAACAACCTTACGTCCAGGCCTCTCAGACTTTTTCTGCGTAAAAAAGTTAAGATGGAGGCAAAAGACAAAGCAGAGGCGTGATGATTAGGAAAAACAGGCACAATAGCAGAAAACAGAGGCAGAAATATCAGCAGGGTTTGTTATCATTACTGCAGAGGTAGCATCACTGACTAACAAAGAAGAGTCCCAATAATACTTAGGAGCAGCTATCGCTGACGTACCTTCCATTTATCCCTTCAGGTTTGTTTTTTGACCAAACGAGCAAAATGTCACAGTAGCTCTAATGGATGAGATTTTGCTTTTTAAGCTAAGGCTAGCATTGTGTTATTAAAATGTAATAATAAAAAAAAGACAAAACCAACAATGAATTGATCATTCTGATGACTACCATATGGGTAGCTACTGCTATGCTCAATCATCTTCAGTAAATGCATAGAACTGCCATTTCTATTCCATTTAAATGAAAAATTGCAAATATGCATCAAATGTTCTTTGTTTCTCTACATCTGCTTTGTCACATAGATGCATTTTCTGTGTTTATATTCCACTTGGCAGTCTGACAAGGTGAAGGGTAAGAAGCTTTTCTGTCTTTATCACAGTAAAGCGTGGAATGAATACCCATCCCCACTTTTCCCATTTTAGTATCATTTTTAGAGCATGTTAACTACAACAAAATCAACGTGTATAATAGCAGTACTGTTAACATGTGACCTTGATTGAATAAGCAATCCCTTGTCTGTGTAACAACTGCTTTGATAAGTGCTCTTTTTTTTTTTTTCCCCCAAAGTCCTACCCAGATTGAGTCTCACTGAGTTTCCTAACATAATCTCAAAATTAAATTTAATGTGTAATCTTTTGCTTTCTCATCTGCTCACTCAACTTGTGAAATCCCTCCTCCTGAATCCATGCTGTCTGACCTGTGATGACTGAGTGTAGGTGCATTTCATTTCTAATCTTTCAGGTCCCAGTCAAAAGTTCCAGGCTGATATTAAAACAGCAGATATCTGGAACTTTTCCTTCTTCCTGCCACTCTCTTCTTATGCAGTAGGAATCCATATACTCTTCCACTGCACAGCATTTCTCCACATTTCTTCCAGGAGAGAGGGATGGCACTGAGTCCAATCCATCCCTCCATCTCTCCCCTCCTCATCCTTTTGGCAGAACACGCGCAGGGTTTTCAGTGGGCTGGTGCAGGTGTACTGGAGGTACTGACAGCCCTGCAGGAGAAAAACCAGAGAACAGGAGTGAAGGTGATTATACGAGGTAGGTCCAATTTGGGAATTAAAACTTAAAGCGTTAGCCTTACCTCAGCACTGCCCCAGTACCATATGGCCTTGATGACACTGTGATTAGCCAGAGCCACTGTCAGCTGATCACGACTTCCTGTAATGACATTTACCAGACCTGCTGGCAGGTCTGAGGACTGGAGCACCTGAGGAGGAGGAGAAAGAAAAGGTGCTATAAAGATAACAGTCAGTTTTTACGATTCACAAACAGGAACTTATCAGTGGAGGCTAGTGTTGTTGCACAGTGACTTGATGCAGCTTTTTAAATGCATGCTGAAGTTTTCTGTCAGAAAGAATGAACTCAACTCAGCAAACTGATGACTTGCCTCATGTTTACTGTCAGGTTTTCATCTTAATTTAAGGCAGATTTTAACACAAATTCCAGAAAACAAAACACACAGAAAATTGCATTTTCTGTGTGTTTCAGTTACTATTTGCTATGAGTTTGTCCACTGAGATTAAAAAAAAAAAAAAAGAAAAGCTGACAGTACTAATTCTTTATTTGCCACTGTAACAGTAAAAACTGTTGCAACCTCAGGAGCATTTACAGCCTCCTGCAGGTTAAACTGGGATGACTAAACACTTTTAGTGCTGACTAGTGGAAAGACACACTGTAAACATTAAGGTACAATTAAGACTTTCCAACTCTCCATTAGGAAACATTATCTGACCAACAGTCAACCCACCTACATCTTTTTTTTCCTGCTAAGCACTACAAAAGATGTTTAGTCACCCTGTCTCACAACAGTAGGCCAACCCTGTTCTGGGTGAACCCTTTATAAAACAGAGATATGACTCAAAGAATCCTGAACTGAAACCTATGGGAAAATTCCACAACAGCAAACATGGTGGTATTAATAGAAAGGGACTACAAGGGGGGGGGGAGCTGTTTGCTTTTTGGCTCAAAGTCCGTGGTGGTTCTTATCACATCTGACAGGTGATTCTATACTTGCATGTCCTGGTGAACACTGAAATTAAAGTTAATTTAGATATTGCTCGACATGCCCAAATAAGTGCCTGTGTGGGTTTAAAATGGCTGCTGTTCCAACCGTTCCTCTAGAGCTGCTTCTCCTGACAGTTTGACCCACAGGGTGTACTGACATTTCACACCAAGCTGGAAAAGTTAAATGCTCATGTAGACTTTTCTAATCACTACATTTACCTCTTAGTTAAGACGTCATTCATGTCAACTGTGACCCACTCATTACTTTTCTTAACTTTAGTGCACAATACGTGTTCATGTTACTTCTGTTGTCATTTCCATTGACTTCAGTTTTGACTTTTCATGCTAAATGAAACTTTTTTTTTTTTTTAATTTGTTTCAAAATGTTCCCTGCCACTTGCCACACAGTACATCTTCACACTTACCTGAATGAATGCCAAGGCTGGCAGTGGATATTTTTGACTAGGGACCATAATAACAGCGTTGCCCGTGGCGATAGCTGCCCCAAGCACGGTTATCATGGAGAAGAGGGGATTTTTATCAGGTAGGACGACCCCCATGACTCCCAGGGCTTCGGGAGTGGAGAGGGCAGAGCCAGACTTTGGCATGGGCTGAAGGAGAGGGAAACAACAAGAGATCAGTAGACTCCACCAATCATCTCACCTAATACTGCTTTATGTTCTGAGGTCTTTAGCAGCTTTGTATAACATGAAAGGCCTCACCAGAGATCCTCCCTGGACTTTGTCACAGTAAGCCGCCCAAACACTGAGCCGGGTGATGCTGAGCTCCACCTCCTTCTCAGCCTCGTCCATTGACAGGCCGGTCTGGAGGTTGATTGATGCAGCTAAGTCCCGCCTCTTTGCCTCGAGGCCCTTGGCCAGAGAGTACAGTGACTGAGCGCGTGCAGTCGGACTCTTTTTCATCCAGCTAGAGTAGACAAAGGATGTTCAAAGAAATATAATGAAAATAAAGAAGCATTCTTGCCGTTATAGACAAGATGACATTTGTGTGTGGGTCAGGTTATATTTGATTACTGTGGGTAAAATCTATAAACTGGTAAAGACTGTTAATGACTCAGTGTAAGGGCCCGCATGGCCTGCTTTGCATTCAGCTTTATGTCTGTTGGATTTCAGTGGAATAAAACTGTGTAAACACTTTATGTGGAGTGTACTAAGCAAATTTGTCTTTTTATTCAGCTCCCAGAGTCAAGTTGGACTTTGACTGGTTGTAAACACACACAACCCAGATGGTTAAAAAATAACTCGGCTAAATGTGCATATATGAAAGAACCTGAAAGCCTGAATAAATGTCTCTTATGGAGGTTAAATTCCACATCCATGAAATTGTGGGTCACACCAACTGATAGGATTAAACTTTGGCATATAAGCAGAATTTTAGGCTTTAATGTTTCCTTTTGTGGACATTCATTTCAGGAAAAATGAGATGGTTTTGGGTTGTTTTTGATAAGTAATGAGATCGCTGTTAAAAAAACCAAAACAAACTGCACATGTAATTTGCCCTGTAGTAACCCAGCTGATAACACTAGATAGAGAAAGAACACAATACACGGACTATGGTGAAAATGTTTCACAAGGAAGGTTCAGAGGATGGTCAAAATAATCTCTGAGATGATACAAAATGTTTGTGTATTGTACAAATGGAGTGAAAACGTTTCAGCGTATAAACATTAAAGTGGATCTATTCTGCTCATTTCCAACTCCATATTTTTATTCTCAGAGTCTACTAGAGCAGCTTTCTGTGATTCACAGTTAAAAAAATACTAGTTTCTCTTCAGTGGCTGTCTTGTTAAATCCAGAATTTAATTTAAACTTAAACTAACTTAAAGACCTCGTATCATCATACTATCCCAATAGAGCACTTCGCTCTCAGACTGCAGGCTTACTGTGGTTTGTAGAATTTCTAAAAGTAGAATGGGAGGCAGAGCCTTCAGCTTTCAGGCCCCTCTCTTATGGAACCAGCTCCCAGTTTGGATTCAGGAGACAGACACCCTCTCTACTTTTAAGATAAGACTTAAAAACTCTGCTTTTTGACAAACTTATAGTTAGGGCTGGATCAGGTGACCTGAACCTGAGCATTTCTTCTCCAATCACCTATTTTCACTCTTCACTACTTCCATAGTTTGTGTTTTTTCCTGTCTCCCTATGCGCTCCTTTTTCTTTTACCTTTCCCCTCACCTCCCAACCGGTCACGGGAGATGGCTGCCGCTCCCTGAGCCTGGTTCTGCCAGAGGTTTCTTCCTTCCCACTGTCACCAAGTGCTTACTCATAGGGAATCATCTGATTGTTGGGGTTTTCTCTTTAATATTGCAGGGTCTTTACCTTACAGTATAAAACACGTGACTTTTGTTGTGATTTGGCGCTATATAAATAAAACTGAGCTGAACTAGACGGAAAAAAAGAATCCTATTTATTTTACACTGGGCTTTGGTGCAGCTTCCTTACTTCATCCACTGCCTGAAACAAGCTGGTTTAGCACCACGCACATTAGGGCAACTTACTGTGCTCACAGCAAGAGCAGTGTGCCTGAGCTGACCATATGACGGATATATACTCTCTATGAAATCATACAGATCCAAGAGCAGGGAAAAAAACATCTGAAACTGAGTGTGTTGAGCTTTTGGTTCACAGGGATCATTTGTACATACGCTGATATCACTACTTGAAACTTTATGTTTAATATGAGCATCCACTAGTGCAACAGAATATACCCTGCTCAAAAAAATTAAAGGAACACTTTTTAAATCAGATTATAGCATAAAGTCAATTAAACTTCTGGGATATTGATCTGGTTAGTTAAGTAGCAGAGGGGGTTGTTAATCAGTTTCAGCTGCTTTGGTGTTAATGAAATTAACAACAGGTGCACTAGAGGGGCAACAATGAGACGACCCCAAAACAGGAATGGTTTTACAGGTGGAGGCCACTGACATTTTTTCCCTTTTCTGACTGATTTTTCACTAGTTTTGCATTTGGCTAGGATCAGTGTCACTACTAGTAGCATGAGGTGATACCTGGACCCTACACAGGTTGCACAGGTAGTCCAATTCCTCCAGGATGGGACATCAATACGTGCCATTGCCAGAAGGTTTGATGTCTCCCAGCACAGTCTCAACATGGAGCATGGAGGAGATTCCAGGAGACAAGCAGTTACTCTAGGAGAGCTGGACAGGGCCGTAGAAGGTTCTTAACCCATCAGCAGGACCGGTATCTGCTCCTTTGTGCAAGGAACAGGATGAGCACTGCCAGAGCCCTACAAAATGACCTCCAGCAGGCCACTGGTGTGAATGTCTCCAACCAAATAATCAGAAACAG
>VUQI01063858.1:0-19791 GCA_015106735.1 Paratilapia polleni
AAACGTTCCTTTTTGATAGAGCTTATAGTTAGGGCTGGATCAGGTAACCCTGAACCATCCCTTAGTTATGCTGCAATAGGCCTAGGCTGCTGGGGACTTCCCATGATGCACTGAGCACTTCCTCTTCCTCACTTTCTTTCACTCTCCATGTGTTTATACACCATTTGCATTTAATCATTAGCTATTATTAACTCTGTCTCTCTCCTATAGGTGTGCCTTTTTGTCCTGTCTCGCTCTGCTCTCTTCTGTTTCCCCTCATCCCCAACCGGTCGCGGCAGATGGCTGCCCCTCCCTGAGCCTGGTTCTGCCGGAGGTTTCTTCCTGTTAAAAGGGAGTTTTTCCTTCCCACTGTTGCCAAGTGCTTGCTCATAGGGGGTCGTCTGATTGTTGGGGTTTTCTGTCTTTTCTGTCTAATTTGTAGAGTCTTTACCCTAAAATATAAAGCGCCTTGAGGCGACTGTTGTTGTGATTTGGCGCTGTACAAATAAAATTGAATTGAATTGAATAGCATTAGCTCTAACTAAGCCATCCCTTGTTTCCCATTTCCAGTACCCCGGTGGAGAACCCAGTTCGGGTTGGGGTCGCTTCTCGGACTTCGCCTGCCTTGCTTCGCTGGATCACCCAGCATTCAGCCGATAGTTCCGCCACCTCAGCCCTCTGCCTCTCCTCTGTAGCCAGTCACACTTGGATACGCTCCTGCCTGCCCACTCTCCACCGTTCGGTGGAAGGACTCCGGATCACCAGCCAGCTCCCTGGCTCACCCCCTCCCGTGAACTAACCGTCAGATATCAAGTAAGGCCCCGCACCGACTAACTATCACCGCTCATTTTGGCCCTGGCTAATTCTCCCTTTCTTCTCCCTCACAGACTCTCCCTGATTGCCATTCTTAAATGTGCTGCCAGCCTAGGTCGTTTGCCCCAGTTTTCCTTTCCTAAATTTTGTCAATAAAACTCGTAAACTGTACGGTCTGTGGTTTGGTCTGCTTCCTGGGTCCAACAAAACCCATAGCCATGACATTATCATTTTCAGAGTAACCGCCGGAAACAAATCACTTAAAGAAAAGAGATGGAAGCAGCTTAAAGCTGTGTGCACTGTGTCAGTTATTAGATAATAAGTGACAGCAGATGAATTGTTAGATGAATATAATGTACTCTGTGTTCATATTGAGCTGACAGCTGTCAACAAAAGCTTGAATATGAAAGCTCACACTCCTACGATCATTCACACTCCTACACTTCTAATATGGTGTCCTATTAATGACCTAAGAAAAACCTTTATTTGTCCAACACCTGTGTTGCAATACATACAAAAGCAAATATGTGTAATATATATTTTCATATACAGTATTTCTTTATTCTATTTGGTTTGGTTTTACAAATGTCTTCACTAAGCCATCATTGCTTGCAGCTTTTTTTTATTGAGTTTCCGAGAAATTAAACTTTGAATTGGCTTTGGCAACTGCTTGTTTTATTTTTTTTTTATTATTGTATTTCAGCAGTTTATTTAACTCAGAGACTCAGAAGGTTTTGTTTCTTCTCCTTATTTTGCTGTGATGAATTAGAAGAGAGTTTGAAATCTGAACCAACAAGCACAAGGTTTTATGGGTGCATGAAGTCTGCTGGTGATATGGAATAGGCAGTATTTCTTCATGCTTGGAAAGCGTAAGAGAACACAATGACCCAGAGGCAAATTACAGCTTGGACCAGTTTTCACCAGAAAACATAAACCTAACCCGTGCAAACACTGCAGATAAGTCATTCGTGTGTTTTTAACAACACTGAAAGTCTTCAAAACGATCTAAAGGGACAGACAGTTAATGTAATGTAATGTACCTCTCCCAAGAGAGACAGCACTGGGAGCTGTCACATGAGGTAAATCACATTATGCTCCCCTCACTAGAGGGAAATATTCCTAATATGAGTTTTACAATATATTAAAAAAATGTTGCCTTGGTTCAAAAATTTTTATTTGATATATGTTGTTTTTATATATTTTGCAATGTATAAAAACAAGTTATGTTTAACATGATTAAGTTGCCTTTGTTCTCTGGATAATCAGAAGGGTTAGCCCCTCAATTAAACTCAACCATGGAAAAGCACAGTACTGGTTTTAAAAAAATGTAAAGAATCTTAAATCTACAAAGAACAAATAACACTTCCAGACAAACATAACCTAGTCTCAAATGAACTGGGCTGAGTCTGAATGAATAAGATGAAGGACTACCATTTGAAGTACGGGTTTTTCCTGAAAAGTCCACAAGAGCATAACAATGAGCCATGAAGAAAAAATGCTGTACAAAAAAAAAAAAAAAAAAGGCGAAAAAAAAAAAAAAAAAGAAATGGATAAGCTGTAAATAAATGGATTAACCAGCAGCAACCTCTGGATCTAAAGAATGACGCTAACGCAGAAGTGCCAAAAACTGCAGTTCCTAAAGTGACCACTTGAGGCTGGCTCCAAAAACAAGTTAATCCCAATAAATGTTAAATGTTAAAATGTCCAACTTTACAGCATAAATTAAAATGTTTACAGCCTGATTCCCCCCCCCCAAAATTACACTATATTTTCCCCTTTATTTTTTAAATTCATTATTTATTTTTTATAACCTGTCAATTTGTATTTTATCAAGGCTTAAAGTTAGGGGTGTGGGCTCTGTGGCTGAAAGGTGTACCATACACAGTATAAAACATGGACGTAACCTCCGGGTCGGAAAAATGAAGCCAATGTGGAAGTGCTTTAAATCTGCATTCTATCTAAAAGCCACCAGATGGCAATAGCTGTGGTGGCAAAAGACTTCCAGTCCTATAGAAGTCTGTGGGAAAATGGCTTTCTGACTCGACCTTTGTAAAACTGCTGAGTTCATGGGCTCAGTTTCTCAATTTGTATCATACTGAATAAAAAATTTTGAAAATCTTGGTCATACTATATTTTAAAATGCAGGATTATCTGTGGTGTGCCTACTAGCTAATGACTTGTGACTGACAAGTCATTAGCTAGTGAGCAAGCAGCTTCACAATCAGACCTTCCTCGACACATCCAGTTTTTTTAAACCAAGATGGCGACAGTGAAAACACTAATCTCAAAGCTTCAGAACAAGACTTCAGAAACCAATGGATGACATCACGGTAGCTACGTCCATCTTTTATACTGTCTATGGTACTGACACAAGCAGCTGTAGCTGATAGCTATCTGCTAGACCTCATCTCCTCTAATTCAAGACAGTCAAGCGGGCCTCTACAATTACATTTGCTCTGTTGGTCTTTTGGAGCATTTTAATGGAATTATCTGGCAAATAAAATGGCTTGCTGTGAGACCATTCAAGACATTTGTGCTTCACTTTTGGTAAATGAAGCTCTACTAGTATATACTTACTAGCAGGTATCCTTGTCTGTGCATTGCACACATGCCCCAATACCCAAGAATGAGCAAGTTTTGTTTTTACTTCATCTGACAGCAGCAGAGTAGTAGTAGTTTTTGCATTGTTAGTAGGCAGTAGTTTACATCACAATGTCATCACAGTTGGTTTTTGCTTTAGTGGCACTATGCTGCATAATAGATGCATTTTACACTGAAATCTAGTAAATCTAGTACTCTATAGTACTTGAAGGAGTTTTTTCAGGCACAGCCAGACAAACACAAGATTTAGTGTTTTCAAACAAATTTGGCCTGTGAAACAGAAAAGCTTCAAGGACTACTGGGGATTCAGTTTAACCCCTTCACTGAGCTATTCAGAGGTAGGCAACCAGGCTTATGTCCACACAGAAGATCAGACGCTCCCAGAAGAGGCAAACCCTGTAAATACGACCATTTTTGACATGTCCTGTTCAGGCATGCAAACATGTGTCACGTCCTCTTGTAGAGAAACCTTGCAGAGAGTGCTTTTTGTTACTGAACACAGCCAAAATCAAGAGTCACGCTCATTGTCATGAATTTACTCCCAGAGTCTGTGTGTGTGGGAATTAGACCAACCAGACAGTGTTCCCAAGTTGCTCTCCACAGCAACACAAACACACACAGATATCCGGTGGGCTGATGGGGTCACACTGTGTGTGTGTGTGTGTGTGTGTGTGTGCGTGCGTGCGTGCGTGCAGGCCTGTTGCTTACGGTGGAAATGACATTAATGGATAATGGTAAAGTCAGTGTTTAGAGTGCTGCACATAACAGAGCTGCTGTTTATTTTAAATGTGTTTATATCTTAGTGTGTGCACGTGTGTTTACCTCTGCTTTACGTGACCTTGCATCCTGCATTTGTCTCTCATGTTTATTTGTCTTAGTGAATGTGTGTACGTGTGCATGCATATTCATTTCTATGTGCAGTGACTTCAGTTTGTTACATAAGTAAATTATATTATGTAATGTTTGTTTTTTTCTCAAGGAAAAACAACTGTAGTGTTTCATCATGTGTGTTAGTTGGTATATATGTATGTGTTAGCTTAGTATGACTCTTCAGCTGAAAAACCTCAGGCATCCACCTACAACCCCCAGGTGTTTTTTTCCTTTGGCTTCCACAACACACACACACACACACACACACCATCCTGCTGTGAGCACATGCTGGCAGCAGGGTGAGGCGGTCACAGCTGGGCACTTCTTCTGTCTCTTACTTTCACTCTTTTCTATTTTTAATCATACACACAGAACCTCAAGTCAGTGCCAATCAACAAACATTGCACCGTATTTCCTCTTTTCTCTCATATTTGCATCTCTGCTCACTAAACGTTAACTCCATTAAATATCTGCGGAGGGATGTGCAGCAACAGATGCCAAGTCAAAATAACTTTTTTTGTCTTATTTAGCTTGTTGATCCAGTTTCAGCTCCTTCAAATAAACCCAAACAGCATGCATATGCTATTTGGGTTTATTTGCCTGCGCCTGTTCTCTTTATATTTCTCAATTCTATTATTATTATATTTACCTGGATGCCCTGACAATACTCCAAGTAGCAACTGCTCCAAGGATGAATATGTCAAAAGGGTACAACTTATTCTCATTTCATCTGCATATTTTTACTTTCATGCCGTACTAGAGTAGGTTTGCATGAAGTACAGCTCAAAATAATCCTTATTTATCTTATATCGGGCCTTGGTGCAGCCTCTCAGTTCATTCATTAACTGAAACAAGCTTTTTTTTGCTCGTCCTCCTCACTTTAAGTCAACTTTCTTCTGATTGGCCAACAGCAGGTAGGGAATTCTGTGTTCACAGTCAGAGCGGTGTGCCTGAGATGACCATATTAATCTTAGTTAATGCTAACCATGTTAGTTGTTGCACGCACCAACAATGACGTCACCACAGGCCTTAACCATTTATGCTGGCGTTTGAGGCACGCCGGACTCGCTGCAGTCTCCTCCTGAACGACAGATGCCGTCAACCAGAAAAGTTTGCTCCAGCACGTCTCACTTTTCAAGCTGTTGCAGCACCTTCCTGCCTGTAATCTGGGAATCTCTGAGCTCTTGCACAGACATGTGATTGAAATCACAGTAAAGACTGACCCACTCATACACTCGTATCTTCAACCTGCCCACACGGTGCGTGCCAAGCTACAAAAATCAAGATGTGCACCACGACAAGAAAAAAGTAGAAAAAACTGTCTGAAGCAGCACATTTAGAGCAGACTGAAGCCTGAGCTTTTGGAGTTAATGAAATAACATGCATCACTATTTTACATCACTGTTGCTCAGGTTTCTTCTTGTTTTGTTATCTAGAGAAAACAAAATATAGTATTAGCTTGTCTGTGAGGAGCTCATTAAGAACAGAAATGTGGATGAAAGGGTGGGGTGAATATACAGCTCGTGTTACTATGCAGTGAAGTACAGACAAAATAGAATCTTTTCATGGGAATGCTGCTGTACTGTAGCTGATATAATGAGATTTCAAACTGAAAACTGAAAAAACACAATCATGCATAAAATGAACATATTAGAAATATCCACTCTCAGTGACATTATACAGAATTAGAGTAGAAAAAAATTGCCTTAAACTGAGTGTTTAGAGCAGTCTGAAGCCTGAGCTTTGGCTGACATGATATTATGACCACTGACAGGTCAAGTGAATAACACTGATTATCTCTTCATCGTGGCACCTGTTAGTGGGTGGGACACATTAGGAGCAAGTGAACATTTTGTCCTCAAAGTTGATGTGTTAGAAGCAGGAAAAATGGGCAAGTGTAAGGATTTGAGCGAGTTTGACAAGGGCCAAATTGCGATGGCTAGACGACTGGGTCAGAGCATCTCCAAAACTGCAGCTCTTGTGGGGTGTTCCTGGTCTGCAGTGGTCAGTATCTATCAAAAGTGGTCCAAGGAAGGAACAGCGGTGAACGGGCGACAGGGTCATGGGCGGCCAAGACTCACTGATGCATGTGAGGAGCGAAGGCTGACCCGTGTGGTCCGATCCAACAGATGAGCTACTGTAGCTCAAACTGCAGAAGAAGTTAATGCTGGTTCTGACAGAAAGGTGTCAGAATACACAGTGCATTGCAGTTTGTTGTGTATGGTCACCAAAAGGGGGACCAACACGATATTAGGCAGGTGGTCATAATGTTATACCTGATCGGTGTATTTACTTCATTTTACTTTGCAGGATCAACTAGATCGAGTTGTATACTTGTAAACTTGTCTCGAGTACTTGTAGGCCTTTTTTCCCTGCAGACATTTTTGACTTGTTACAGCACAGGTGGCAACATTAACAACAGAGCAGTAATGAAAGTATTTTGTCTGACAACACAGACTACCTGCTGAGACAACACAACACACAGACCAGCCTGTCTGCACCCTTCAGGGACGACAGCGTCTCCAACCAGTGTGTCACTGTGTGTATGTGTGTTTCGGTATTTCATGACACACTTCTGAACTTACCGCTCTACTAACCTCCAGCACACCTCCTCTCGCTTCAGTCGCTCGATTTTTTCCAGTCTTTCTCTGTCTCGCCTTCCCTCCCTCCGCTGTCCTAAATTCTATTCAGGCAATAATAGAATGACATTTATCATAATCTGTTTCTTGTTCGCTGTATCTCTCCCTCCCGCTCTCTTGTCTCAGTTTTGCCACCCATCTATTCTCAGTCCATCACCACCTCCTCGTTCCTCCCTCTTTCTCATCCATCCATCCATCCATCCATCCATCAATCCATCCATCAATCCATGCGTCAGTGTGACTCTTAACTTGTCAGATTCTGTGGTTTAACGTGCAGATCCCTGCAGGAGATTAACTGAAAAGATGATTAGCTGGTATCTGAGTGATTAGCATTGCTTCCTATTAATGAAATCCAGTAGAGCACAAAAAGTGCTGTCGTGCTTTAAGTCCTAAAAAGAAAGGTCCACAGGGTCTTGATACAAACCAAAACGCCCTGTAACTCTGAAACTCAATTAATTTTTGTCCCTAAACGTTTTTCTGATAATGAAAAACTGATCAAGCCCTTTCTGGATGAATATTCTTTTTTACCCAAAGACATTTATTCTCCATTTTTTGGAATACAGAGGATATGTTAATATGTAATGAATCCTGCCAAGGTCTTGCAGACAACTGCTATACATCTTTTTGTCTGAAAACATAGAGCAAATTTTAAGGTACTTGCACTTTCACTGACTATTTACTTCTTCTAAAGAATTCCCACTTTTATTCATATAGTACTGTAATACACAAATTTTAGACACTTCAGATTCTTCATACATCCTAAATTGTATTGGAGAAGCATCTGGTCAGTCCAACCTCATTCATGGGATTAAAGGAAGAAAGAGAAAAAAAAATGAGATACCCTAAATCCACAGATGAACTACAGCAATTTATCCAAGAGTCCTTATCCATCAGTCTCCAAGTGGTAGACTAGTAATAAACAAATTACAAAACCAGTCTAAAACCAGCCCAATCAGTGTAAAACAAGTCTAAACCCAGGCTAAATCAGAGTTTGGAATTTGGAAGTCCAAAAACAATCCAAAAACATTTTAAAATTAGTCCAACAGCAGTCCAAAATATAGATTAAAACTAATTAAGTCTTCTTCTTCTTCTTCTTTTGGCTGCTCCCTTTAGGGGTCACCACAGTGGATCAAACCATTCTTCAGATTCCAAAACCAAGTCAAAAGACTAGTCAAAAACTAAGTTCAGCAAGTCTAAAAGCAGTCTAAGAACCTGAGACAGCCGTGAGTTCTCCAAGGTGTTGGAACAACCTACTTGCCAAGTACCTTGAGAAACTGTGCATGTGCCTGTTGTAGAAGTATTGGTACTGTTTTAAAGTGAAAATGGTTCTTACAATACTGAATTGAACTTTAAGTTATTACAGATCAGTAAAAACGATTTGTGGCATTGCATAGCCACCAACAAAGCAATCATTTGTCAGTTGTTTCTCCAATCTGTGCACACAGATCCATTTAGTTCTGACAGGCAATGATCTGGTTCAGAATCTGGCCTCTTGCTCTGTTTTCCCTAAACTTTGCAAAGTGGCATAAGAAAAAAAAATCTTTTGTTAAGGTGTTGCGATGGTTCTGCTACAACATCAGTGGAAATGCAGCCTGGTTTGTGGTCCCCTGATTCCAAGGATCCAGAACCAGAACCTTTCTAGAGGAAAAGTAGTGTCAGATCTAATCTAATAAATACTAACACTCCAGAAAAGGTATTCAAACAAAAATCCATCACTAATGAGTCTATTCCTTCCTTACATTGCTTATCCATCTCAAATTTATAGGCTGTTAGAAAGATGTAGAGACTAATACGTTCATGTTTTTTGTCATTTTCAGTTCTTTTCCCTGAAGTGAATACGAGGGTTTAAATATCTTTGGTATTTTCTAGACATAGACTAAGCTAAACAAATATGTGCAGGACTGCTAATCAACACGCCCGTCGTGGTATTTGTAATGATCTGGTTTTAGTTATGAATCCTTAGTTTTGCTCTTTCTTTGTATTTTTGAAGGTTTTGTCCATGTGATAGTTTACTTCCTGTTTTATTCTGAAGGTTAGTTCCTCATGTGACTTTCTGTGTTTTTACTTCCTTCCTTTGTTCTCTTTCCCAATCTTGTTGATGTTTCATTGAGTTTGCCTCTATTCATTGCCCTTCTCTCTCTGGTGTGTATTCAGTCTGATCCCTCAGCCTTTGTCAGAATGTCTGCTTCTCCACCTAATACCTATATCTCCTTTATTTTCTTCTGCTGGCTCAGTGCTTTTTTGGATTGAACCCGTTTGCCTTTTTAAGGTGTTTTTTTTTTCTTGCTATCATTGCACAGCATTTTACTTTATTTTTTCAATAGTAATCAAAGTGCCTATTTCATGCAGCCCCTAAATTATCAAAGTACTAAAATATTAGTGTCAAATAAATACATTTTCCTGCTACACTTATGTCAGAACTTGTCAAACATTAGCTAATAAGGTTGTAAACATTGTTTAGGCTCTCCAATTTATAGTAATGTTAACAAACAAATAAATAATTATATCACATGAAGAAGTAACAACATCATGCTTTACTTGAGTTTCATCCAACTGAAATTAGTCTTCTTTCAGTTGACATGCAAGAGAATTTTGGGAATAGAAATCATAAGAAGATCTTGTGATCGTGGAAATCTGATGACACAGTCTCTTGAGGGAACAAAAAAAAAAAGAAAGAAAATCAATTAAAATCCCAAATCACTCCTATTAATTTGCAAGGGTGAATGGTTTTCAGTTTCGAAATGGAAGAAAAAAAATCACAGCACCCAGTTACATATTTTACAGAGGCAGCCTCTAAGATTTTGACAAATCTTAGAGGCTTCCGGTTTTCACAATTGAGGCTCCTATTACTGCTGATAAAAGCTCACCAACACAAATATGTGAGCCTGCAACTGCAGACTCACATACACGTGTAGGCCTGGGCTTGAATCCAGGATTAGTGTGTAAGAAGCAGACTACTTTTCTGGGCTCCCCATTATTTTTGTCACTGCAATGAGTGATCAGCCTTGAAGTCATTAGCCATAACCATCCATATCTAACATGTTGTTTCTTTTTTTTTCCCCACACCGCACACACTCAAAAGATAATGCTATATATAGACCTGAATGTTCCGTCTCCTTTAACACAGCCCAGTCTCACAGGAAGTCTTGACTTTATATTTGTCATATATTGGCATACATGAATATTTAGAGAAGGAGCTTCCATAATAATCTGATTTAATGTCACGATCACAGCGTGTTGTGTGTATCAAGGGGTTAGAAGTGTTCACATAACTATCTCCATGGAGACAACATGAGTCACTTTTTTATATCACCATATTGTCTCCAGAGAAAATATTTTTAGTCTGCATATTTTCATGTAAAAGGTTTCATGAAAGCACAGAACCTGAATAACAAATTCACTTTACTTATGAGTATGAACAGATGAATTTGGTGGAATATTGGTCTTTTAATGCAAAGTGTTTTTCAGTGATCTGCATCACACACTGCAGCTCCCAGTAAAAGTTTCTCTCTTGTTTTCTAGATTTATCTGTTTGACCCACTGCACTGCCATTAATAATTCAATTCAATTCAATTTTATTTATATAGCGCCAAATCACATCAACAGTCACCTCAAGGCGCTTCATATTTCAGGGTAAAGACCCTACAATATTAGAGAGAAAACCCCAACAGTCAGACGACCCCCTATGAGCAAGCACTTGGCGACAGTGGAAAGTAAAAAACTCCCTTTTAACAGGAAGAAACCTCCGGCAGAACCAGGCTCAGGGAGGGGCAGCCATCTGCCGCGACCGGTTGGGGATGAGGGGAAACAGAAGAGAGCAGAGGGAGACAGGACAAAACTATGAGAGAGAGGCAGAGTTAATAAGAAAGTCCTTACATGCAGTTACGGTATGTTTTGTGACATTACATATTTATCAACTAAACTCACCTGCAAATTACATAATTAGACAAAGTAGCAGCAACTGTTAAATGGTCACATCTTTAAACATTGCTATTTGTGTTTGTTAACTTTGACAGCGGTTTCTGTTGTAGCAGTGCTCCACACACATTTACCAAGGAAAAGAATTAGCTTGTTCTGTTAACAATAGCTTGTTTAGGCTAGCTGCACAATACTCACTAGCTTACATTGGTTTATGCTCATACAGCATTTATCATTATCTTTTAACATAAAAGTTACACTGTTCAGTACACAACACCTAACATTAGCTCGTTTTGGCCAACATATGAGCCAAAGATATGTTGTTAAGGCTAATATAGTAGCTGAGATTATTTTAGTTGGCCTAATGTAGGGGCTAATTTTATGTTACTGAGACAAATGTCTTGATAAGAGTATCCAGCAGATTAAGGTTGCTTCTGAAGGCTAATATATCAGATAACACTGGCTTGTTTAGGCTAAATTATCAGCTAAAGATAACTTGCTTAGGCTAACATAGCACCTTATGTAATCTTGTTTACACTAAGGTAGTGGCCAGCCTTATCTTGCTTAACCTAATGGAGCAATAGGTCATAACGTCACCTATGTGTGGTAATACTAGCCACCATCAGTATATTTCAGTCTGTTGAAATATAACAACATCATGTGCAGCTTTGTCTTTTTCAATCTATTAATTTCATTGATCTATAGTGTAGTGGTTAACATGTTTGCCTAACACATGAAAGATCCCTGGTTTGAGACCTCAAGGAGATACAAATCCCAGGAAGGGTGTAAAAATCTGTGCCAAATCAAATATTCTGATCCCCCTGGTGTGGTGACCTCTTGTGAATAGAGAAGCTATTTTAGAATATGGTCAGAGACATTACAAGAATAATAAGAAATAAGTGCCTGGAGGCACTGCCAAGTGGGGAGACTTGCTGCTAGAAGGTCTTTAATCGTATGGAGACTTGTGGAATTGCAGTTGTACTGGTATCGACTGCTGGGTTTGTACACTATATCAAACATTTACTTTTAGAAGGAACTGTTCTACTAAAAATGAAAAATATTGCCACATTTATGGTGTAGCTGTTAATTCCAGTGGCACTAAAGAGGAAGAGTTTCTTTAACCACACCAGATGTACAACAGAGGAAACGCTCTGGGTGCATTCAGGACTTATTAACAATCTCCTGGGAATATGACATGACTCACATAGTATGCAGCTTTTAGTGCCGTTAGGTTCGGGCTCTTACTTTGTTGTGATTAGTACTAATAACAGGAAGGATTTAGTTATGTTCTTAGCCCACTACAATATGAAACAAACAGCAGGAAAAAAATGAGATTCCCAGTTGGAAAATTTGATGTGAACACTGTGTGTGTGACTAAAATGTTTAAAATGTTTGATTAATAGTGCAGAACTGTATGTATATGTATATGACTGCATTGCATTTTTAATTAGTAAGACAGTGTTACTTTGTAACCATTAGCTGCTGTCGATATAGAGTGACCCAGATTAGTTAGAAAAGTTAAAGTTAGGAAAAGCAAAAAATACTCAAAGAAATGTTTTTTTAAAGTTTTTTTGGTATTACTTAAATAGTTTGAATTACTAAATTACAGTAATCTCTAGGAGACTTGTACCAAAGATTGAATTACACATTAAAAAACAATGGGGTGTTGCTCAGAGAGGTGTGAGTCTGTTCTCATCACAATTCTTAGTATCACAGCTACAGTTGCCATTTCATTTTCTTCATCACTCAGCATCAATCTGTATTCTCCATTGTTGTGTCAAGTGTCTCTCTTGAGAAGCCCTCCAGCAGTCTTTCTATCCCTCCTGCTTTCTTTGCTTCTTTGTGCTCTACTTTTTACTGTTTTTTACTCCCATACTAGCATCTTTTTCACCTACAAGCTGTGCACTGTTGCCTTGCCCCCCCCCCCAAAAAAAAACACCTCTCAGCTGGAAAGGACACACACTGGGCAGTAATGAGAGCACACACCAATGTCTGCAGGAGGCAAGCTTTCATAGGCCATCCTGGATCACTGTAACCATGGAAATAAGTGCCACTGCAGTGACATACACACTCGTACAGATGTGGTGCTCTAGAGTCCTCCGACAACAAATGGATTCATTCTGAAAAATCTTTACTGTGAGCAATGTGGCACCACACTGCTCCACAGGGGTGGCTCGGACCCCCGACAACACACTGATGCCTTCAGGGACACAAGCACCAGCAATAAATAACACAGAGAAACAGTAAGGATGTCATGTACACATAACATGGTATGGAGAACTACTGGGCTACAAGACATAAAGGCTAAATACAAGAGGTCCTGTTAGCAGAAACTAGAGCCCTCACATACTTTCTGCCATCTTACTAGCTTCAGTGATCAATAAACAAATAAAACACACCAAAAACAAGTGGCCGCTCACACCAGAAAATAGCAAAGCAAAATTCACAAAATTCTTCCAGCTTCAAAGACTTGTCATGTATCTTTGTTATAATTATCTTGTTTTATTTTAAAATATTATAATACTGTTTTTAATCGCTGTTTTACTATTTATACTGTTGTACTGTTTATACTTGAACTCTATGAATATCAGCTTGAAGTCACCTGTAAAGCACTTTAACATGCACTAACAAATTTGGGTTGAATATGGAATCTTTCCATATTGTAATAAATAAATCATGGCCCACCCAGCTGTAGCTTAGGTCAGCACAGCAACACACACCCAGGCACACACAAGCTAGCTAACACAAAATGGCACAAAAGAAAGGAAAGTGGATTCTCAAGGCAGGCAACCCTAAGAGAGGTGGGAGACTGAGTATTCCTTCATTGAGTGTAAGGAGAGGCCTGTTTCTCCATTTTCACGACAAGATCAGTGTTTACATAGAGCATAATTTCTGTTGCCATTTTGATGCTTGAATCCACACACCAGCCGACATTTACAGAGGCTTCAGAAAATTGCTGGATTAAAGAGGCATGCAACTACAGCTAACTGTTTCTCAACGCTCAGAGTGATGAAGCTGTAAACGTAGACTGCATGTAAGAGATCTTTAACTTTTTTAATGACATGTCCCAAATATAAACTGAGTTGTCATGTTCAGGCCAGTGAAACAGACAATGAGAGACTTGTACAAATATGTCCGTGAACCAGATTAAAGAGTCATTATTTTGGTTTTACATCAGATGTAATTTGGTTAGTCAAATGCCTCCTAGCATCAGTAGCTTGTGAAACAGGCTTTGTTTGGCTCAATGGTATGATGGCTAAGCAAATCTTTTTTTATTGACTTCTTGTTGGCTGGCTCAGGGCTTCATGTGGACCAAATTGTGTCCGATAAGGTCATGTGGGAGATGCACCAAAACCAAAGCATGTCAATGAACTATACGTGTTTGGCCCTGGATATGATTCTCATTTCCCTTACTGCAGCTGAATTTCACACCTTTGCACTAATACAAAAGGTACAAAGCTACACAAATAAAGCTTGGTTGAATGGTGCAGCTGGGAAGCCATCAAGCTTGCAGAGTTCTCAAGTGGACAATGAATGAGAAAGTTTACAATGACATCCAGAACCATCTGTTTTAAATGACAACGAAAAGATAAATGGCAACAGTGCCTGTTGTGTGAAGCACTTTATAAAAGGTCAGCACTATCAACACAGCTTCCTAAACAGCACAAATTCAAGTAAGAGCTCACCCAAGCTGCAATTTACCTGACAGGGCTTTACAAATGTACATCATCACTTCCCTTGCAATGAACAGATTTCACAGTGATAACTTAGGCATGACTTACTTGTTTGTAATACCAGTTTGTACCTCAGGAGGCAATAGCCACTCTAGCTTTCAGCCTCCACTAAATCCAGTATGAGACCATGAAGAACTGGTTATAGCAAGTAGCTAACTGTATAATGTTACTGACAATGTTAATGTGTTTGTTGTGTGGTGATACATAGTTCAGAGCAGTTAATGTTACAGTCTCACTAGGGAAAACAGTGGTTGCCAACCACAGAACAGCAAAAAGTACTGCAGCTTGCAATCTCGCTGCCTTTGACAGGTCTTCAAAGCAATTTTGGTGCATCAAGACAGTGATAAAACAGCAATGAGATGGAGTCCATCTGCTATCAGTTCGCAATTGGGGTCAAGTTGGCAACTGTATGCAATCTGTTTGTGATAATACAGTGATTAACTGTGATAGATCGGCAATCTGTTGCTGTCTATATACACAGAAATTCACATTAAACAGAAATTCACATTAACTACTTACATTCAGAGTACAGCCAGAACTTCATAGACTTGAAAGAGACATTCAGAAATTCCTTCACAAATTGTGATGCAGTTGCTGCAGGATGGCAATTTAACTGCAAAATGACACAGGCAATCAACAGTGTTGCTTTTATATAGGAACCAAAATATGAGCTGGCAATCAACTGAGTCGAGTCTCCTATTGCAAAGAGACGTTTCACAGATGAGTTGTGCTCATCTGTGAAGACTGACTCAGATTGATGGCAACATGCTGGGAGTCTGTCTGTGTTTATAAATTTGACAGCAATTACTTTCAAACCTTTGCCAATCTGTCTGTGAGTGACTGCAGTCAGACCAAGCCGGACCGTGATTGTGTGGAGACAGGTTGCCTCCCGCCAGGTGACCTGTGCAGTCACCTTGCGATCAAAAGCGGTCACCCAGAGGTTGGGGGTACTACATGCTCAACCTCTGGGCAATCAGTTGGTCGTTGCAACTAATTACAATTGGTCACCGAATGCGAAAAAAATCAATCCAATCACCGGGCACCCACCAATTTTTCCTAGTCTCAAGGAACTTGCCATCCTATTTTTTTTCTAGTGTGGCTGAGCCGTTAAATAGCTAGAAATGACTTGTTCAGTTAGCCATCTACCAAAGTAAGGCAATTTAACGAGGCAAACAAACCACACTGAAAAACATTCCAAATGGCATTGATACATGGTTTTGCCGTGGCTGTTGGCTTGCTACTATGGTCTTGCATAGCTATAGATAGCATAATCTAAAGGTTGATGTCACAGGTGAAGCCTAAAATATAAAATAGCACTGTTAGCCTTACTGGTTTTAGCAGTTTGTGAAAATTTTGTGAATTCTCATGCCTCACCATCAGTTAGTAGTAACATATTTTTATAACCAGTTGAAAATTTATTTGCTCTTACAAAAGAGGTGGACACCCCAACTTTCAGGTAATATGCTGGTAATATGCTGTCTACAACTGGTCAGACAACTGGTTAGAGTACAGTTACACACAGCACACACTTAAATTCCATTATTTTATTACATAAGACCTTGTCATAAGGGTTAAAGCAACAATGTGCAAACTGAACTCAACCAGAAAAATATTACTTTGCGGGAAGTACTTTGAGAAAATCAACCTGATCATGTGAAATTTCCTAACTACAAGATTCGCCCAACAACACAGGTTTGTTATTCCATTTGAATTTCGTAATAATAATACTTATAATAATGTTTTAAGTCATCACTGTTATAAACTGTACAGTCCAGGCATGTCTTTGGAATTCACCTACATCTGTGCAGCATGCATACATGCATCTGTGTATATACATGGTGTACATAGATGTATGTATGCATGCATACTATTTCACATTAGTACACCAAGCTTAAGAGGAATAAACTACTATGCACTGAACTGCGTAATACCAACTGGAAATTGCATGTTTCACGTACAATTCACACATTAAAACCAATATCGCCTGTCCACTGGTGTTTCTGGAATACCCGGTGGGCTGTAGGGAGCAGTGCTGGTGGTACAGTCTGACAGCAGCAGGATTGCGTAATAAGATGCTAAAAGCTTGCAAATACAAGGTCGGCCAACTAGCTTGGTTTTCCCTGACCTACATTTGCCACCGCTGCTGCTGCTTTTATGGTGTTGCAGCAGTTCAAACTAGTGGAAATGAGCGCTAGTTTCTGACGTGGAATACTAGTTCTGTGGTTCCAGAATCAGAACCTTCTAGTGGAAAAGCAGCATCAGTAGCTGACTTTTCATGCGCACCTCCAAAAACCTACTTCATTCAGGTTTTTTGGTGGCCGAGCTCTCCAAACAATGACAATCTTACACAGAAAATTAGTCAAAGCCCAACCACATATGTGAACACCTGGCAAGCGTGAACCCCTTAAAAAATGGAAACCTGTCACTTGTGACTGAAGGTCTTAAATGTTGTGCTGCAGTTATTAATAAACTACAGTGAGTGGCAAAAAATGACAAGTTTATGATGGTGATTAATGTGAGTTATCCCAGAAAAAAAAACTAACAGGAAAAAAAGGGAGATCTGCTCTTGCGGTTTATTGAAAATTGAGTTTCTTTTTCTATTGCAGGTAAACTGCAGTCAGTGGATATGAGGCTGACACGCGCTGCTGCACAGCTAATGGTTTAGTTTGTGGATGTAGTGGGTCACGCCGTTCCGAATTTCAATTACATCGGGTAAGAACACACACGAGCACACAAACACGCGCACTCTATCTGCCTCATGCTGCTCTCAGGTGTGCAATAAGAGTATCTGCATTCAGCGCAGTTTCATGCTTCACTGGTACCTCTCTAACACAGCGCTCAGATAAGACCTGACTTCTCTCAGCAGGTAATTACACAAAACAGATAACTAAAAAAAATCATATTCATACACAAACACATGCTTGTAGGACTACCCACATGTTCAGACATTTCTGTGCACAAACAACGCAAAGATGGAAAAGTCGCCTGAAGGCATCTGTTACACACTCTCTCCCTCTTGCTCCATGTTATTGACTTTAATAAGACATCTAGACAAGACATTCTCAAGCCTCAAAAAATATATATTAACAGAGACACACACACATATATATATATATATATATATATATATATATAAATACAAGCATACTGAAAAGGAAAAGCAGAGGAAATGGAGACAGTCAGGACACCAAATAATGTCTTATTCCAGCCTCAAATGAATTTGTAGCCAAAATAATATTTAGTTGTAGCTAGTTAACTTAGGGCAGCTGTGGCATAAACCTTACACTGGTTGGTGGTCTAATACATTTGTTAAGCACTGTACATTTAAAAATAAAGAAAGAAAGAAATGGAATAGAAAGTTTAAAAAGAACTAATCATATTGGATAACTAATACAACAGATATATAATGTATAACAATGATATGTAACATTTTAGAAATAAAATTAATGGCTACATTTATTTTTGAAAATTTTGGTGCATTTAGTGGCATTTTATTTTATTTAGTTATTTCTTTATTTTTGATTTTGGCAGTTTTGGTCCTCCATATTTTTCTCCTGGATGAAAAAATATTCACTCTGGTAAGTGATAAGATTTTTTACCCTTTTACCAAGTCTTTCTTGCTTTTTCAAAATTTTCAATATCGTACATGAGAAGTTATGTGTGCTACAAGCTAAAGCCTTTTTTTTTCCAACTCGTGTACTTTGTGCTTTTAAGATGCTTTAAAGAACCAAAGCTTTTCTAACACTCCTGTTCCTGCTTCAAAGTAAGCTTAAGAACCCTGAGTACAGGGTACCCTGCTGTCCATTTGCAACAGGCAAGACACAGAATGCAACATGTGCGAATAGAAAACCCACTGTGAAAAGCATACCATTCATCAGTGTGAGTACTAACAGCTGAGAGGAAAGTATGACGGACAGTGGCTCCTGATAAGACAGAGCACTGGGGCTAAAAGAGCGATGTGGGACACAATGGGAGCAGGACAGAGGGAGAGATGAGGTGAAGATAGAAGAGGAGTGAGTGTCGATTTCTACATTCATGCTGGAAGGCACTTGAAGTGAGCTCTACTGACAGGCGGAGATGGAGAGGACAGTTTTGTACACAGGCTGATACAGAGAAGCGCTAAATAAATCAGCCAGCGCTGCAACTAAGTGTGACTGAAATGTTTACAATTTGCCAGCGTAACGGAGAGACAGACGGGCCGAGAGAGGAGGGAAAGCATGGGGAATCCTAACTGTCCATCACCCCGCAACTGAATCTTTAAATGCTGCTTCTTTAAATAGCCATCCCACCGGGTGATGATGTGTGTTAACGTTGTACAATCACTTATTATTCAGTTTAATAATTAAGATGATAGCAGTTCACCTTTAAATGACTAATAGCTGTTAATAATATAACCAATTAACCCTAATGGAGAAGATGTCGGATGCACAGTATAAAAATGGAGTACAACCCAGCTGCACCAGTAGGTGCAGACACTTGCAGTTTAATGCAGTAACTTTAAAGGGGTACACTTCTCCATTGTTAAAATGCTCCAATGTTTAAAATGCCCATCTTCACAGGATTAAAAATTATGTTTACAGCCAGCAACACAGCACAGTTTTGACCTCTATGGATAGATTTGTAACAACTATAGGGTGGAGATTTTTATTTATAACACATCCATTTCAATATTGGAGTTAGGGGCATGACTGCTTAGACCACAAGGCAACTATAGCCAGTCAATCACTGCTTGGCCTCAGTTCTGCAAATTTCAGTGAGAAAATAAGATGCAGTGCGAGTGTACTGCCCTTAAGCATGAAAGTGAAGTCATACACAAGCGAGCTAATTACTACTAATTGGTGGCATTCTGTTACTAAGGCTTGTGTTTAATCTATGAATAGTGACCTTAGCACTGGGTGTCATCAATGTTTAAATTTATCCCAATTAGTGTCTCATATCTGTGGAGTCAAACCATGACAGGCTCACAACATGAGGATGTACACACATGACCTGCTTATATCCACAGCTGGGAGTTCATCAGGCTTCATCTTAATAAACACTTTTTCTACTCTACTGAGGTTGTGCAGTCATGTGACCACTAATCACGTGACTGCTAATCACATAACCACTAACCATGTGACGTTAACTTGTCCGCCATTTTGGACATGTGACAATGTAGGGTCAAATGAATAAGGTCCCAGTCACACAGGCCTAGAGACCGTCAGTGACCCCCCCCCCCCCCCCAACCCCGGGCAAAC
>VUQI01063862.1:0-10028 GCA_015106735.1 Paratilapia polleni
TGGTGTTACCTGCCTTTGTGGAAACATGCTTTAGACACCATTTGCAGTGTATGCTGCTCTGCTTCTTTGTTGGACTTTAAACAGCCAAAATATCTCCACCCTTCCAAACTCTGCAGACCTCTCTTTTCAACAGTGTCCTCTAACATGATCTCAGGGTAACTCTATTCCAGCTACACGACCGGTTCGGCACGGCGCTGTTGTCACTGTCATTGGTCTTTCGTGTTATCTGTCAAAATATGGGTGGAATGATTTGTATCAACTCTATATTGAATATGTCTCATACTCCTATCGAAGAAAAGTTAAAGTCGGGGTCATTGTCGTGTTGAAAGATTAAATTCCTCTTCACCTTCAGCTTTCTAGCAGACACCTGAAGGTTTTGGGCCAAAAGTGAGTGGTATTTGGAACTGTTCATAATTCCCTCCATCTTGACTAAAGCCAGCTGAAGAAAAGCAACCCCAAAGCATGATACTGCCACCACCATGCTTCACCAGGGGTATGGTGTTCTTTTGGTGATGAAAAGTGTTGTTTTGAGCCAAACGTTCCTTTTGGAATTGAAGACATAACACCTTTTCCCCACATGCTTTTGGGAGACTTGATGGATTTTTTTGCAAATTGTATCCAGGCTTGGATGTTTTTCCTTGTGAGAAAAGGCATTCATCTTGCAGCCCTACCCCATAGTCCAGACATATGGACAATACAGGAGATTGTTGTCACACATAGTACACAACCAGTACCTGCCAGAAATTCCTGCAGCTCCTTCAGTGTTGCTGTAGGTCTCTTGGCAGCCTCCCTGACCAGTTTTTGTCTTGTCATCAATTTTGGGGGGAAAGTCCAGTTCTTTGCAATGTCACTGTTGCACTATATTTTCTCCACTTTTTGATGACTGTCTTCACTGTGTTCCATGGTATATCCAATGCTGTGGAAATTTTTTTTGCACCCTTCTCCTGACTGATACCTTTAAACAGTGAGATGCTTTGTAAGCTTTCTGCAAAGGCTTTTGCTGTAGCAGCAACTGAGTAAATGTCAGGAAAATCCTGCTAGGACAGCTGAACTTTATTTGGGGTTAATCAGAGTCTCTTTAATTGATGGCAGGTGTGCACCCACACCTGAATGCTGTGATTAAATCAAAAGGTGCTTCAACAAAGTATTAGTTTAAGGGTGTGCACACTTATGCAACCAGTTTATTGTACATTTTTTATTTATTTTTTATTTTTTCCCCTGACAGATTTGTTTGTTTTTCAATTGAATTGTACAGGTTATAGGTCATATAGGTGGTCATAAAGGTGGGAAAAGTTTTGCAATGATTTATTGTGGTCTCATTTTATAACATCACAAAAACCTGGCATTTTAACAGGGGTGTGTACACTTTTTATATCCACTGTATGTTGCTGATGTCAGTGTTTGAGAACAAAAACTGGCACTTAGTCTAGCTTCTGATACGTTTCTGGTTTCTGACTGTCAGTGTCGAGCCCCTCCCAGCAGATGTACTGCTGTTTCCTGCCCTGAAAACGGTTCTAAAAGATGTTCTATGGGCCTGAATGGACTAATATGTAATGTGTCCTCATCGCTGTTTGTTAGTGATGAATACTTTGTTATCTCAATCTTTAAGTGGTATGTGATTTAATATTTAGGTGACCCAAAGACAGTTTTCAGTTTATTCTATTTTAATATGATAATAAACTTTATCAAGTAAATATTTTAATATGGCCTTTATTTCTTATTTTTTTTATTAGTAAGATGCTTAATAAAAAGAAATTTTAACTGGTCAGTCTGATTTGCTGACTGGAGGAATATGAAGAAGTTGAATTCTTACCTGCACTTGACACGACAGTGCTCGACAGCTCTGAACCCATCAGTCCTACAGACAGACACAAACAAAAGTCAAATGATTTCATTGCAGTATATGGTTGGGGTTTTCTTGCACACTTTTCTTGCAATTTTTCTTGTACAATGGATGTCATATCATTGAACAAAATCTTTGTAAAAGCTCAGGAGCTGCTGCAAATGAAACACTGTTTATTGTGGAGGTGGAGGTGTGGAGGTTGTCCTCATACTCAAGAGAGTTTTACAAAGAAGAGCCAAAAGAATTGTTCAGATCAAGATAGTATATTCAATTCAATTCAATTCAATTTTATTTGTACAGCGCCAAATCACAACAACAGTCGCCTCAAGGCGCTTTATATTTTAGGGTAAAAACCCTACAATATTAGACAGAAAAGACAGAAAATATATAAGGCTCAGAATAAATTACTACCAAAGAAAAGGACGTTTTAGATTCAACAGAATCTAATGCAATTAGCAAAATGGTGGTTTTGCTGAATGGTTAGGTCAGAGGCCAGAGCAGACACAGCCCGACACTCCTTATCAGACATGCTGGTGTTTTTGTAACAGGAAAGCTAACAACTTCCACAATAAAAAAATAGGAAAAAAAATAAGTGCAGGTTGAGTCAGTTTTCAAGTTGTGTTTTAAACTCTAAAATGCCATTAAGAAAACGTACAAACCCACTTTTTTCTCACTGTTGGGACTGATGTTGGCCAAAACAGGGTTATTTCTTAGACCTTAAGCTTAGACACCAGGATGAAAAAATATGTTTAACCATTTTTTTAAACTGGGGTTTAATTTACTAAAGATTAAATATATTTTTGTTTATAAGATGGGCAAAAATAACAGGAAAATGCACAGACTTATCTTAAGTAAGGTAACACAGACTCTGCCTTAACCAAAGCCTATGTGCGAACCAATCATACTTATGTGCCAAAAGGTCCATTTATAGCCAGGAAAAACCCTGCTATCTGTGTTATTGTCCAAAACAGTTGATGAGAATTTGTTGACTGAAATAAAGCTACTGACTACAAACATACCTGCATTTCCGGTGCTGGAAGGACGTTGAGGGGACATGCTGTTTCTTTGCAGAGATGAGTGAGAGATGGGCAATAGGCCGTGGTTACCTAGACTGCCCCCTATGCCCTGGTGGGAGTAGAGTAGCCCACCTTGATTACTGCCTGGTATGGATACTCCCATATCATAGTTAGAGGGAGGCAGACCCTGCAGAGAAAACAACAAAACTCAGTCAGTCACTGGGAGGGAAACATGAATCTGCTAAAACAAAACTATGCATCATAAAAAAAAAAGCAGGCGTGAACATACACAGATTCTCTGTCGGTTGATCATCAGGTCAATGTCTTCATTGATTTTCCGGTATTTATCGTCCAACTCTGGGCTCTGGCCAGCAGAGTCGTCAGCCTCGATGTCAGGGCTGTCACAGCCGTTTAAACCCTTCTTTCGCAGTGTCTGGTTAGAGGAAGACGAACAAGACAGACAAACACAGCAGGATGACCTTTACTGTTTCTCACAGTCCCAAAGACCACACTTCTGCATGCATAAAAATAGCAGTCACATTTTATTTTATGGTGCACTAATAAGATGTAACGACCTGTACTGTGTCATGAAACGGCTGTGCAGCCGACAGGATGTGGACCCAAATGCAGGCCTCGGGAGGCAGGAGATAAACTCAAAAATGCAGCTTAAATGCTGAACTCTCACAAAAACACAAAATTAGAGATGGGCAAATGTTACAGAAGCTTCAAAGCTTGTGTCAGTCGTCCTGAAGCGTAGTGATTGGAAACACTGTGTCAGAGATTGTATCAAAACACCACTGTCACGTGACCAATGACGTTTGAAGCTTCGATCGTCACCAGTGCTTCACAACTCGTTTCGTTGGTTTGACAGCTTTGACTTGTTGGCACTAAACCATCTATATAAGATGCATCGTTATCATTTAGTGATGTTGGGTTGTGAGGAGAGAGAGATTTGGAGAGCAGCACTTGGCAAGATCAGAAGACCCTGTCAAATACTGGGCAGCACGTCAGACACTTTATCCAACACTATGGAAACTGGCCTGCAAATATCTGTGTATTCCTGCATCATCAGTGCCATGCGAAAGGATATTTTCTAAAGCTGGGGAACTGGTGAGCCAAAGGAGGAGTCGATTGAAGCCTGCCACAGGAGAGAAAATATTATTTTTATATTATGTTTGAATAAAAACGTACCATATCATTCCCCAAACGACTGATAAATGAACCTTAATCTTCATCCAAACCCCATCATCAGATGTAAAGCTGCAGCAAGAAGTATCTCTGGTATCGCGTTTTTCTTTTGTTTTTAGTCCAGTGTTTTTAAGTAAACTTGTTTTTAATGCTTTCTAAATCCTGGATATTTGAAATGAACACGCACAGACATTTGACTCTTTGCATTCTGTCATATTCATCTTAAATTTAAACTGGAATGTGTTTTGAGAGTGTTGTTGGTGAGGGTGTCTGCATATTTATTAATGTCTTTTTACCATTATATTACCATCTATTTAATTCAGAGATGACACTGAAGACTAGGAGACTTTGACATTCTAACAGAAGTACAACTAACAACAAATAATTTCAATTTATAATGATGTATTCATTAATTAGTATAAATAAACAAGAACATTAGTAGATTAAAATAAACAGTCTTTTCAGAACTTTTATTGATGAAATGAGATTGAAACAATAAGTTGTGCCAGTGTTTCAGTTGCACTCTTGAGAGGTTGCTTTGACTGTGTGTGTGTGTGTGTGTGTGTGACTCAAACATCAGATGCTTCATGTGATTATTGTGACTTGGCCACCAGATGTCGCTGTTCTTCGTGAGATTGAAGCCTCGGAGCTTTAAATCTTTTTTGGCACGAATAGAAGGAAAGTCTCAAAGCTTCATGAGGCTTCACCTGCCCATCACTACACAAAATACAAAATACAAAGCAAAAGCAGGGCAGGAGCACGGAACCCAAAAACTAGGAATCTTCAGGAATCACAGAACAGGGAAACACACAATGATGAGGGACGATGCAACAAAGGACAGAGGAGAACCGAGACAATAAATACACACAAGAGGTAATGAGGGGAACAGGGAACAGCTGGGCACACAGGTGGAACTAATCAGGGATGAAGAGACAAGGGAAGTAAAACTAAATACAAAGCACAAGAGACACATGACCATCAAAATAAAACCGGAAGCAACCAAAACATGAGAACCTCACACAGAGACAGAGACTTAACAGGACACGAGGAACACAGGGGAGGCAGGAATACACTGAAACTGAAAGAATGAAATATACACTACACTACAACTGTAACCACAAACTAGATTGCAAAAGGTAGCAAACTAAAACCAAGAAACACAAAAACTAAACTGGGAATATAATAATGAAGAGGATCAGAAAAATAAACAAGAATTCAAAACTTCTAAACACAAGGCACAACTCAACACAGTAAACTGGATACAGAACCAGAACCAAAAGATAACCTAAGATTCAAAAGAAACAAGGAATGAAATATTCTCTAAACCAAGAGGAATCAAAACTCACAAAACTCAAAACTCAGGGTCCAAGACCCAGGACCATTACAGTACTGTGTATCAAAGTCAACAAAACTGGGAATAAAATAGACAGTAAATGAATGAATTCAGTTTTAAACCACGTATAGTGAATTTCGATCCAAATTATGCGACACTTAAACAGTAACATAGCAGATGATATCAGACTTCTTGTGGAAAACAATGAGACAAAACACTGAGCTCACACTTAGTGAGTCTTTATTTAATATAGTTTTACTTTGTTACAGGGCTTATGTTGCTCATTAGAAGGAAACTGTACTGTACACTGAAGTTGAACCACATCAGGTCACATGGTCGCTACTTCACACGTCCTTTGTTGATGTTGTTCGGAGTTTGTAAGTGCTACTTCAACCTTTACTTCCACACAGTTTAGGACTGTTTGACTCCAGCAGCCTAACATTAGCTTAGGAAACATGCCACAACATTGGATCCTTATTTCCCAACATTCGATGCTCATTAGACTTTGTTAGAGTGGAATTTGTAACACATTACAAAAAAAATAAATATCCATCACCAAGGTCTTTTGGCCATGTTTTATAAGCTATTTCTTTGATCAAACTTTTTAAACTACACTGTATATTGCTAATATCTGTCTATAATATCACAATAAGCATGTTTAGTAACACATAGACAAAATATTCCTCTATAAATTTGAATAATAAAAACACTGCAAAACAGTTCTGTTGTAAAGTGTTGCAAATAACCTTCTATGAGTATAAGGAGTGTAATGTTTCCACAGCCTAACATTCAGCTAATATTAGGCTACTGGGGTCAGATAGTGATATAACTTGGGTTAACTTGTGTGAAAGAAGAGTGTACCACATACAAACTCCACAGGACTTTAAACACCACTCAGGCTACAAAGGACGTGCAAAGTATCGACCATGTGACCTGATGTGGTTTAACTTCAGTTCACAGTTTCCTTCGAATCAGCAACAAATGACACTTTAATAACGTGAAACTTTGTTAAATAAAGGCCCATAAATGTACTGTCCTCTGTGCATTTTAAAGGATAAGTCTGAGATAATGGTATGAGTGTAATATACAGTATTTTGGAACTAAAGGCACTATATGTGGTTTTTAACTGGACCACAATGCAGGTGTAAGGTGTCTATAATGACTATGTTTACTTACTTTCGAATGAAGAACATTTTTTTCTACTTGTATGTGATTTGATACAAAGTACATCTTGCTACATATTATAAGTGTACTATAAGAAGAACTGTTTCTTTCAAATTGTGCTATATTACACTAAAATACTGTACTTTTACTGCTCTCTACTACTTGTGACTACTACAATTAGTAGTTCTATAACTTTACTTATAAAACATGTGTTCACTAAACTCAACTAAAAATGATGTTTTTTACAGATGAAAGGCCCTGTATATAAACCCACACAGGGCTGCAGTTAATGTGTGTTAGTCTGAGAACATTTTGATATTGTACTAAAAGAAAATAATGACCAACAAATCATCTTTGTGGTCTCTAGTATTTTTACATTTGAAATTGGGCTGGTGCAGGACTCATCTTTGAGAGTATTAATATGAAAAACAAACAATGCCAACCACAAGAGGGTGCCAAATGAACAGATATCCCACCAGTGACAGCCACAGACTGCACACTAACTTTTATAAGCCAGGCAGCAGTGAATTTTAAACACAAGCAGCACGATCAGACCTGACATTTGTTTCACCAGAGTGTGATAAGATTTACAAAAAGTTATATTCCTTTTTGTTATGCTTGTGTAATGTGTGAAAAATAAACAGAATTAAATGAGGATGTGTGTGTACTTGTTTAGAGATCTTTGTGAGGACAAAAATTTGCAAGAAACTATAGTTGTGAGGACCAACCATGATTTGTGAGGACAAAACTCTGGTCTTCACGAATTTGAAGGCATGTTTGAGCATTTTTGAGGCTCAAAATGTGGTTTTAGGGTTAGGGTTACAGTTAGGTTATGGTTAGGTGTAGGGTAAGGGTTAAGGTTAGGCATTCATTTCTGATGGTTAGGGTAAGGGGCTAGGGAAAGCATTATGTCAATGGAGTTCCCCACTAACCAATCCCCACATCAGCCATGGTGTGTGTGTGTGTGTGTGTGTGTGTGACTCAAACATCATGTGCTTCATGTGAATATTGTGAAATCTGTTTCTCCTCTTACACAGGTATCAGATGATGATGATGGTGTGTGTGTGTGTGTGTGTGTGTTGTACAGTATGTGGTTTGGGTTTTGGTGTCCTGCTTCAGCACTTCACAGCCCATTAGTCCAGTCTGTCACTGGATGACTGCAGCAGTTTCTCTTTTACACACACACACACACACACACACAGTTAGAACAGTTATCCCACTCATCCCAGTCATGTCCACCTGTTTTGCTTTAGAAGGGAGGGGTGAGTGAGGGTAGGGTCTGCGGTGAGAGGAGGGGTGAGGCAGCTACCACCAATACTAGCGTGGCTACTGGAAGGATGGCCGTAGAAGGCTATTTTTTGCTCCTGTGCTCCGCAGCGTTCCTCGTCACTCCCATCTCTCCCTCGCAATCTGTCAATCTGGCTGCTCTATTAAAACATAAAACCGACTCCAGTAGCCTACTTTTTGCTCTTCAAACACACACAGAGCACACAGTGTTACTACACTACACCCTCTTTGCTTTTTCAGTGGAGACAGAGCCTGAATCCGATGCAGCCAGGTGGAAGTATTACTTATATTATTAACTCAAAAGCAGCAAACTGTAAAAATACCTTATTACATGTGTTCCCACAATAAAATGGCAACTTAAGGTCAAGTAGAGGTTTTAAAAAAGTCTTCATTCTGCAATAAAATGTCCCCTGTGGCTGATATTACATTTGTAAGCAGCATTTAACTGTTGAAGCTGCTCTTAGTTAGTCTGGTGGTTTCAAATTCAGGGTTCAGGTAACTCCAGAGGGGTTGCGGAATGATTAATGTGAGAGGACAGAAGAAAAACAAAGCTGTAATTAGGGCTGTGTGATAAATCAATCTCAGTAATTATCACAGGAAAAACTGCATCTATAATAATGATGATAACCTGATGAGTAATTGGCAGTCTGCACAATCATCTGTACAATCACCCTCTGAGGCTGCAGCACTAGGGTAATGTGGATAAAGTGTTTATTAGGGAACGAGAAGAGAAAACACACACACACACACACACACACACACACTCTTGGAAAATAAGAATAAATGATCATGGGGAGAGTGAGATGTCAGCACAAGATGAGGAAATTGTTGTTAAGAGATTTATATCCCTAAGAAGATTTGCACATGACCACTGCTGACAAAGAAACACAAAAACCTTTTCCACCATTTCAAAAGGCCCTGCAAATTTTACACAAAGTGTTAGCATTAGCAGCCAAGCTTGCTAACAAGCCTTTAGTTGGTTCAAACCCCAGCAGTAGTTTCTTTGTCTGCAGCTTTTTTTCTTTGACAGAAATCCAACCAACAAACATCGAGCACAGCGTTAGTTCAGGGAGGCCATGTAGTCAAGCTTCAGCGACGATGCCAACCCACATTAACTGATGGCTCAGCTGATACCCTTCTACACATCCAGCCGGCAAATCTTAAGTAGCCTACACCATTTAAGTTGCTTTGGCTTGTTGTTTGTTCACCTCACTGTTGTAAACGTAGTGACTCTGTCACAAGACTGAGTGACTTTTCATATCCCATAAGCACCTAGCAGAAAAAACAGTGGGTGTATTTTGCTCTAGCTTCATGTGAGGCACACCCTCTATACCATACAGTGAACCGCAGCACTCAAAGAGAATTTGCACATTTTGTGAGAAACACTGTGTTGCTTCTAACTTTCTTTCTGTGATGATTAACTTACCCATCATCTGACAAAACTTATGATTTTGTCAGACAGTGTCACAAATACAACACCAGTCTTGGAGAAGTAGGATATCTGCTTCTAACTTCTCAAATGTCAGGACTTTCTGCTTTTCTCAGTTTGTAATTACTGTATTGAATTTTGGTTTTTTTTTAGACTTTTGGCCACTAAAAGAGAGATATCTCAAGATTCCACCTTTAGCTCTAAGTAGTGTTGGACATTTTATATTTTGGCAAGAACTTTTCCCTTAATGTTTGTGCTTTGTCCTTAGGAACCACAGTAGCTTTAGGTTTACAAAACCCTAATTTTGCATCTGTTTCAGCAACATTTTTGCACTGCATACAATGCCACCGCAAAGTATGCCAACAGTAGAGTGAAATTTGAGGTTTTTGCTTCTCTACACGAAAATGGCTTTTTGTACAAAATCACAAAATGTGTTTGTTACAAATAGCATGAAATTAAATCTTTAGTCTCAATGTGTATTAATGAATTTCAACAGCATAACGTGTCAACACAATCACAATCGCTCCAAAGTTACCAGACTTCTGGAGGGTGCTGTAACTGCTGTATATTTTAGTAAACAATATCATAGCCTTTGCATAATAATGCAAATACTTAAGTACATGTTCTTAGATCTTAGTTATTTTCAAGCACTGATGAGGAGTGTGTGTTTGTCAGGGTTGAATGTGTGTGGTGGCAGGTGGTTTGAACAGCTTCCTGTCTTGGCATTCGCAGCAGAGGGGGAGACAGCTGAAGAGGGAAGGAGGGAGG
>VUQI01063865.1:0-19589 GCA_015106735.1 Paratilapia polleni
ATTCTCTGTAAACCCTAGAGATGGTTGTGTGGGAAAATCCCAGGAGATCAGCAGTTTCTGAAATACTGAGACCAGCCCGTCTGGCACCAACAACCATGTGACATTCAAAGTCACTTAAATCACCTTTCTTCCTCATTCGGATGCTCAGTTTGAACCTCAGCAGATTGTTTTTAACCATGTCTACATGTCTAAATGCATTGAGTTGCTGCCATGATTGCACCAATGAGCAGTTGAAGGTGTAACAAAGTGGCCAGAGTGTGTACATAATAGATGTAGGAAAACTATATGCCGACTAAATCCAGCAGCACACTACAGATTTAATTACTTCACAAACTAAACTGTATACAGATACACTTCACATTATCTACATATGTATATCTGCATTTCCATATTTCATATTTCCACAGACTTGGATGAAGTTGCAGTAATTGCCAAAACATCTGTCACACATGAACAGTCTCACTCACACACACACACACTTCTAAATCTAAATGAATACTATAGTGTAGTTTTCTACTTTGCTGTGCAGCTTGAGAACAGTGGGATCAAGAAAAAGAGGGAAACAGTGAAATGGGGACCAGCCCTCCCATTCCTACAGCAACTCAAACACAGGAATTCCTGTGGGATACAGGTCACTTAGCGGGATGATAAATGCGTGGAAAGTGCCAGGATGTCTGGCTTCACTTAAGAGCCATGACAAATTGGACTTGTGTAAATGCTTAGAAGTGACCTTTCCAGAACACACCTTAAATAAAAGGCCTGGTCACAGGATGGATAGAGGTTACGGAGCTGGTCACAATGCAAATATAAATTTTGTTTAATCCAGGACTCTTGACATGCTTCACAGTTGCTGAGTCTGGAGAAAATCTTGCCTTTAATACTTCATGAATAAATGAGGTGTGTTTAATATTGTACAGTGCATATGTGGGGGATAAAAATAGCTGGAAATGCAAGATTGACAGTTGCACATATAGCATTTTAAGGTGAAGCTGCTTTTTGCCACCACCCTTTACATGCATACATACATACATCATAAAAATATTTTAAAAAAAAGTTCAGGAAATAGTGTAACAAGAAATGAAAAAACATAAAACGAAGGGGGAGGGTTAAATTACCACAACAGCTAGCAGTATCGGAGAGCGGATGATCCACCAGTAATTCATGTTTATATTTTGCCCCCAGCAACTGAAAAAGAAAAGCACTGAATTAAATATCAATAAGAGACAACCTGACATATTTCCTCTAGTTTACTAGAATGCTTTTGGATGTGGCTCACACTGTAAAATGCTACACAGTAGCACACAGTAGAAAGTAGAAAGCTTTTCCTTTCCCTGGATCCACAGTGACTTTCGAGACTTTATATAACAACACAATGTCTCAGCATTTGCAAAGTGCTGTCTTAAAACCACCCCATTTATTGCTTTGCATGGCAGAGTAGTTGGGTGCTGTTGAATGTTAACATGAAATATTAAGAACGTGTAAACACAGCTGTTAAACCAAACTGGCATCCAGCAGGAGATAAAACATGTCTGTGTGAAAAGTTTATTTGCAGCTAATCTTTCATGTACTAATTGTGTGTTAAATGAACCACAAGCTATAGAGTATCAACATTCACAGTTTTAGGAGAAAGACCATCTGCCAACTTTTCTCTACATATTTTCCCGATGTAAGTGCTACAAGTTAAAATTTAAACTTTTTGTCAGGTATTCACACTTGTTACACAACCTGGAGTGCAGGGAAGAGGAAAAGAGAGGGAAAATACTGTGAAAACTTACAGTTGATTTTCATACAGGTATTTAACTGCCACCCATGGCATGAGGAATATTAATGGGGTGCCTGTGAAAAAACGAGAGTTGTCTAAATGCAAAAGAGCCAATTAGCACAGCCGTGTTATGTTTTGCATTTATCTGCTCTTACTTCATTTGGTTCAATGCAAAAAGTAGCACATAATTAACTTGCATGCCCTGACCTATGACTTCACAGATACACAACAAGCCAGCTCACCCCAACCAATGCACAGGTAGATTTTGAAGTAGTTCCTCTCTGTAAACACAGTGATGACCAGGAGGTTGTGGAGGTAGATGCCTTCCACCAGCAGCCAGTAGCTGTTGGCCATGATGCTATACTGCATCATGACCACGGCAACGCGACAGCTGACCGTTGTCTGCAAGACAAGTTAATTTCACAAATTTTAAACCATCAAGGAGAGTCTCGTGACACATTATTTAGCTGATGTGAGTGGTGACATCAGCACTGCAGCAGATGGGAGCTCCTTCTGCCGCTGAGATTCAGACTTTGTGCCTACAGCGATCAGATTTTACAGCAGCAGCAACTTTAAACCCAATCTCAGCCAGCTGTGACATGTAGTGCAACCCAAATGTATGTGGTCCTCCTTTTATGTATGATTCTCTTCTACAGCTATATTTGTGGCTATTACCCTTTCAGATTAATGAGATTATTTTCAGCTATTCATTTACAGTGTCCTGTTATACAATCCTGTTATATATATATATCCTGGTCATGGTTAATCTTTGACAGATCTAATGCAGTTTCTCATCTTCATGTTCTTTTAATATACACGCTGTTTCTAAGATACACAAACATCCAGCTAATCAGCAGCAGACAAAGTTGTGATGCAGACCATGGTCCATGTGCTGAGTAAAATCTTAGATATAAAAAAATGATTCATCTTTGCAGGATTGTGCAGTCTTGCAGTCTTTTTGTAGTGCAAATCCTAAGTAACTGTAGAGAAGTTAAAACCAAGAGGAGGCACTTAAATAAAAACAAACAAACAAACAAACAAAAAAAAACGATGGCAGCAGCCTCCCCATAATATCTCAAAACATCATATTGCGTATTGGTACAACTAAACTTAATAACTAAAATGAGCAAATTATTAAAAGCCTTTTGTAACTGTAACTATTTTGACATTAAAAACTATTTAATATAATGCAGAAGAAAGTAAATGACAAATTCACTTTCGATAACAATAACATGTTATGAGTTAGAATATACACTCATCTGCCACTTTATTAGGTACACCTGTTCAAATGGGCAAATATCTCATCTAATCTGGTCAGACTGCTTTGAGCTGATAGGAAGGCAACAGTAACTCAAGCAACCACTCATTACAACCAAGGTATGCAGAAGAGCATCTCTGAACACATAACACATCAAACCTTGAAGCCAAGGGGCTACAGCAGCAGAAGACCTCACAGGGTGCCACTCCTGTCAGCTAAGAACAGGAAACTAAGGCTGCAGTTTGCACAGGCTCACCAGAATTGGACAACAGAAGAACATTGCCTGGTCTGATGAGTCTCAATTTCTGCTGTGACATTTGGATGGTTGGGTCAGAATTTGGCTCGAACAACATGAAAGCATGGATTTATCATGCTTTGTATCAGTGGTTTAGGCTGGTGGTGGGGGTGTAATGGTGTGGGGGATATTTTCTTGGCACACGTTGGGCCCTTTAGTACACAACAGAGCCTACCTGAGTATTGTTGCTGACCATGTCCATCCCTTTATGACCACAGTGTACCCATCTTCTGATGGCTGCTTCCAGCAGGATAACACACCATGTCACAAAGCTCAGATCATCTCAAATGATTTCTTGAACATGACAGTGAGTTCACTGTACTCAAATGGCACCACTGCCACCAGATCTCAATCCAGCAGAGCACCTTTCGATGTGGTGCAACAAATCTGCAGCCACTGTGTGATGCTATCATGCCAAATATGGACCAAAATCTCTATTTCGAGCACCTTGTTGAATCTGCGCAACAAAGAATTAAGCCAGTTCTGAAGGCAAAAGGGGGTCTAACTTGGTACTAGTAAGGTGTACCTAATAAAGTGATTGGTGTCTATATAGAAATTCTTTCTCAGAAACAGGGTTGTTGCCCTTTGCAAAGTTCAAAGTTCACCTTTATTACATACTGTGAACATACTGTAGCCATTAGAAACTAAATTTGGGACTGTTTGGCTACTTTATTTTATTAACTAAACAAGGAAATACTTGAAAGGTCAGAAATAAGAAAACTTTTGTCTCCTTTCCAACTCTAATAATCTGTGTAAACTCCCTTGGTGATCACTGTCAAACATTGTCTAATATACCGTAGTTTTCTTGTTTCACTGAAGATCAACACTGACCTCATTGTTGACCAACAGCTCCACTGGAGTTATAGATGCACGAGGGAATCCCTGCTCCTGGTCTCTGCTCAGGCCCTGCGCTGTGTGGCTGGCGTCCAACAGAGCATCTTTGATGAGGATAGACAAGGCTCGCAGGATGAAGGAGGCAAAAAGATTCATATGGATGTTGTTCCTCATGCAGTGTAGTTTCCTGATGAAAGAGAAGCAACAATGATCCACGAGGTAATCTGTGTGGTTTATTAATCAGCTGGTTTAATTCTCTTAAAGTGCACTCCAATTCATAGAAATTATTTCAACTGTAAATTATTACCTAAAGAATATGAGGATGCCAAGAGCCAGTACTAAAGCCACCAGGGATAAGGAATAGCCCACAGTGTACATGATCCGAATATGGCCATAGTATTGCTGCAAATCAGAGCATATCTTTGTTAGTTTTTTCTTTTTTAATTTATAGTAAAACTAACACTTTAATGTGTGAATGTCTAAATGAATTCATGCTGACAAAATATTTGTGTTCTTTAGTTTCTCTTAACTACATCTAATGCCTTCCAGCAAGAAGAATAGAAAAAGACAGTTCTTACCAAACCTGGATCATGAGAATCACACTCACTGGTGTTCTTTGTAGTCACCCATTGGCCATTTGAATCACATTCCTGATACACCAGGCCATGCTGAACTACACACACACACACACACACACACACACACACATGCACACACAGTGTCTGTGATTCACTGGAAAGTCCAGTCAGCATAGACAGCTGTCCTTCTCTGCAGGGTATTTTAAGTGACCTGGCATCAACATGATTGGAATACAGTGTGTGTCTACAAACGTACACGTCTCTTACCTTTGTGGTGCCATGGCAAATACCATGGGCATGGCACACTAACAGTGGTGTTAGGGAGTCCATCGGGCCAACAGGCATAATTGTCAAAAGTCCTGTTGCACACAAGGCCTGTGATTTAAAAAAAAAACAAAGAAAAAAACAGAATCATGATTTATACGCTCACAGCCCTCACACACTGGTCTCTGACAGTCTGAAAGTTACAGAATACAGTCAGATTTATTTGAAGTGATGGCCGCGAGTAGCCATTATGGGATTTGTAAAGCCCAGGGTCATTTATCTTGACTTCAGTGTCCTGAGCTTCCACTTATATCACATCTTTAATCATGTTCCTGAACAGAGGACATAAACAACACTAACTGTATGGACAGATGGATGTTCATAAAATGATGTATCCCATGGTCTCTACACCTATAGGCTAAGCTACTCTTACACTAATGGAGGGTGACAGGAAAGGTATGTAAGTGCCGCAAAGTGGTGTGATTTTGCATGCAGTGTGGGAAGCAGCATTTTTGAAGGTTAAAGCAATCTCCTGCACTAACCAGCAAGCATAAAACACGATAACGGACTATAATGCAACTGAAGGGCAGCGTTTACCATGTAGTTAAACATTTTGTTGAACGAGGGGATGGGAGCCGCTTTTCACTAAGCATGAGCAGAAAGTGAGTGTGGTGCAGCAAATGTATGACTGGGAGCGTCTGCAAGCAGAGTGGTTATGCAGTGGTCTGAGCACGCAGTGGAAACTGCTGCCGCCTCATAGACTGGTGACCAAACTATTACCTGTTCTGCCACATTAAAAGGCTTTTCTCAATAATGTGTATGCAAATTGTACAAAAATCTCTGTCACATTTAACCTGCTTATAAATGTCGCTAAAGTGGTTATAATTAATAGTTTTATATTAGAAAGGGATCATTAGTAAGGGATCAGTGATAAACACAAAAATAATTATTATCTGACTCTTTGTCTTGGATTTTTAGAGCTTTATATCACCTCTTTCTATTGGTTCACTGTCATAGCCCAACTACACAGTCTACTTGGCATACCAAAGAGCAAATTGGCATAGCTGCCATCTAGCCGATGTGTATACTGGGGCAGTTAGAAATCTAAGAGACACTCACCAGCCACTTTGTTAGGTGCACCTTGCTTATAATTCTCAGGTAGGCTGTGGTGTTTAAATGATGCTCAGTTGGTACCAAGGGGTCCAAAGTGTGCCAAGAAAATATCCCCCACACCATTACACCACCACCATCAGCCTGAACTGTTGATACAAGGTAGGATGGATCCATGATTTCATGTTTTTCACGCCCAGTTCTGACCCTAGCATCCAAATGCTGCAGCAGAAATAGTCATCAGACCAGGCAACGTTTTTCCAATCTTCTATCGTCCAATTCTGGTGAGCCTGTGCAAACTGCAGCCTTAGTTTCCTGTTCTTAGCTGACAGGAGTGGCACCCTGTGAGGTCTTCTGCTGCTGTAGCCCCTTGGCTTCAAGGTTTGTTCAGAGATGCTCTTCTGTATACCTTGGTTGTAACGAGTGGTTATTTGAGTTACTGTTGCCTTCCTATCAACTCAAAACAGTCTGGCCATTCTCCTCTGACCTCTGACATCAACAAGGCATCTTCAGCCAGAGAGCTGCTGCTCACTGGATATTTTCTCTTTTTTGGACCATTCTCTGTAAACCCTAGAGATTGTTGTGTGGGGAAATCCCAGTAGATCAGCAGTTTCTGAAATACTGAGACCAGTCAGTCTGGTACCAACAGCCACGCCATGTTCAAAGTCACTTAAATCACCTTTCTTCCCCATTCTGATGCTCAGTTTTAACTTCAGCAGGTCACCTTGACCATGTCTACATGTCTAACTGCATTGAGTTGCTGCCATGTGAATGGCTAGTTAGCTACTTGCATCAATGAGCAGCTGAACAGACGTACCTAACAACGTGGCCAGTGAGCGTATAATTCCCTGAAGAGCTGGTTGACACCAAAAACAGAGCTAAAAGAGAGCCAGAAATATACCAAATGAAAGTTTCCACTTGATTGGTGAACCCAGGAACTATGTGCTAACAAGTTCATATCAGCTGTACAGGAGAATAATATGTGATTGTTTATAGCTTATTTCTGCTGCATTAGAGACAATCAGTTATTCACTATTCAATAATTCAGACAGTAGCAGCTGTAAAAAATCTACAGCCAAAATAAACAACCTTGGACTGTATGGATAACAGACACTTGGAAGAATTTTAATATATTATAATGTACAAATATTATCCTTGTCACCAGGACAGAGTGAAATCTGAAAAACTGGGTCACATCTCCATTGAATGGGCCATGCATGGCAACTTAAGCAGAGGTTGGATTTTTAGAACAGTGTGGAAGGACCTAAACTATGTTTAGCTCACTGGTGCTCGGTGGATCTCGGCTGTTGTTGCCTTCACACTCTTCCATGTACAATTTCCAGCTCTCCTTCAGCTTATCCAGGGTAGCAGCGGGAGAAACCTAAGGAGATGGTCAAGAACACAGAGGACAATTCAAGAAAAACATCTGGAAGGTCTGTTATCTGTGGACTTATGGATGTATTTCAACCAGGTGGAAAAGAAGAACATCGAGAACGTGGACCTCACGCAAAGCCAACTTGGCCAGTTGATATTCATTTGTTTTAGTTCACTTTATATATACAGTAGCTGTAAACAACCAGTCCTCATACTGGGTATAAAATCAATCAAAATGACACCTTGTTACACTCTAATGCTGGACTTGTGCTACTGTAAAGAGTGTTCATTGTCACTGACTAATGGAAGTTCACAGACAACTTGCTCAGAGGCTTTGAGCTCTGGGAAAAGTATGTACATTATGTATATGTGCTATGCATGCTTTTGAGTGTGCTCTTGGGACCCACCTGAATGCTGCAGGAGACAATGAGCACCGCCAAAAAGAGGAACGGCTGTGACATCCCTTATTCCTGCTGTTGGTGCTGGGAGGGGATACTGCAGGGCTGGGAAGGGTTTTCACCTCATAAGGGGGCTTAATCTACACTGGCCACGCTGCCTGGATGACACAGAGACACACAATCCATCAAAGCTCATTGCAAACACACTTCTTGTTAATGCAGCTCAGCTTGGCTGTACGAAACAAGAGAACCAAAACAGGAAAAGGCTGGACCATATCATTCACACTACAATTACACCAAATTTAGAAGGTATGCTGACGAGGAAGCGTAAGCAAAATAAAGTTTAGCTTGTGTCCTAAACAGGCAAGAAATGGAGAGAGGAAAGGATTTCCACTGTGAACCTGATCAGTTCCATGTCAATCCTGCTTATTCATTTAAAAGTAGCCATAGTCCATAAGGTCTACAGCTATACGAGACCATAGAACATCAAGCACAGGCCGAAAAACCTCCAGGAAATGCTGTTTGTCCCTTCAGTGAGACAGCTGCATCCAGTCAGTGACTCTCAGTTGGCAGCTGTCCACCTTCATGTTAAAGCCAGTGAGTGTTTGGTTGAGTGCTTGTCAGTGTGTGCCAGAGGTCACTCACCTTTGTATCGACTGCCACAACACTCCCGACAGATTTGACTGAAGCCGGAGAACGGAACGAAATCTGAAACGTTTCTGCAAAAAACACCTTGACCATGGAAACATTTTTGGCTAAAACGTTTCAAATTCCATTCTGTTCTAGTCTTGCGGTCGGTAGGAGGACGAGCTCATGATGTTGTGTTAGGAATTTCTTTTGTTTACCAAGGGTAGGCATGTTTTCAACAGATAAGAGCACAATGTGTCACGACAGATGAACAGTATGTAATGTACTTGTTTGGGAAAGCTTGATTCATGACTTTTTCAGTCTCAGTTTTGACTGAAAATGTCATCAAGCTTCTAAAATTTGGGGTAAACAGCAGCTTGGAGGTTCCAGTCACAATCTTAATGTCCACCCTATCAGACTTGATAACATCTAAACCAAAGCCTTCCTTAATGGACTGCTCAGTGTAATAACTACTGGATACAATTAGCATTAGCTGTAGTACAGCCTGACTGATTGCTATAGGCGCCTGGGAGATCAGAGCTACTCTTTTCTGGCCTGACATCGAGTCATGACTGGTCCAGCTCAAATCACAGCACTGACTCTTGTGCCTCTAACACCATCAGACATGCTGTAGTCTTAATCTTGTTTCCATGACTGTTCGACTCTATGTTCTGATTGCTAAGACACTTGCACCAATGGCATCCATTCAAAAATTCCAGCATCCCCTACAGGTCATTAGGAAGCTGAGTGCATGCCAACCTTGTCTTCATGTAAAGCTGATACTAATGTCATGGGGAAAAAAAACCCTACAGCCACATCATCACACTAAACTGTACATTAGCCTCTGCTCTGCCAAACATCAGTACTGTAAGTGTCTCAGGTTAGTTCTTACCAGACAGAAATCATGAGTGCATGTCATTTTAGCACGTGTCCCAGTACGGCAAAGAGACTCACATGTGGCTGAGAACCTGCTCTTCCTTGTGGATAAAATGTTATGCCATGTGTGACGGTTTTCCAGGGGTTTCCCTTTCACACTCTATCAATCACTTACTCTCTCACCCTTTCACCAGCCTGCACCACTCTGTGACTTAGCAGGAACTAGGAACAATGATTAACCAAACTGAGCTGAGTCCTACAGGAGGGACGATGAAAGGGAGAGAAACAGAGAGAGGGCACGCCAAAGTCAGAGGGTTTAGCAGAGGGAAAAAAAGGTTCCTAAACCTGGCCCCTGACCCCTTTTCTACGTTGCAACACTACACACTCCAGCCATTGCATATTTGTGAAGTTGTGAAGCTGTGAGGTGAATTTCAAGTTGGCATCTCACACTGAGTGTATGGTTGACAATCCAGATATGATATAAAATGATGACAGCTTCATCACTGGAAGAAAATAAAATCTTTTGTGATTAAATTTCCTTTAGATGACCTTTGCAACACACTGTTTCCTTCTCCCATCCTCCGTAAAACCTTGAACAACTTTCAGGAGTGTGGCTGAACAGTTTTTAGATTTGATTCATATCGTATATGCATATTTTTAGATATAACAACACCAAATGCCCCACAGCTGAAGACAAAACGAGACTCTCACGATAATGAACATTCACTGCTTATAACGCTCAAAAGGAATGCAAAGTCAGAGCACAAGAGGATTTTTCAGATACACCCTGAAGACATAAGTTCACAAAACTCTCGTTTTATTTGTGCAGATTTGTCAAGTACAATATGTCTGCTTGGATGCCTTTAATGCAGGACAAGGGGAATCACACTGGCCATTTCGTGGAAGCTGGAGTGGAACTAATGGGCTTTGAGGTGTGAGGCTAATTAGGCTTCTATATTGTGCTGTTATTATAGCCTGCCAGAGCTACAGCACTGGGTTCCCCCTTAGCTTATTCAGTCCATTGTGGCTTTAGACCAGTCAAGGTCCTCTGAAACATGTGTTTTTTAGTCCAAATGGCTCTTTGTTCCAGGGAATAATCTGGAGCTTTTATCACTTTTGGTGCACATTTGATGTAAGAGGTGAAACAGCGGCTGGGAGTCAAGCGTCAAGAGCCAGATGGCTCTCTTGAGGCATTTGGGTCTGGTTCCTTTAGTTTCTTCATCCCGAAACAAGCTACCAAGCACGAATGTTCCACCTCCGCCTCGGGATATGTTCAGTGTCTGAAAATTATGCAGCGCTTATTTTGTAGATAAATATTTATGTTTAATGTTGCCTCGGACTTTTTTGTGTTGAACAACCAAATACTAAACAGTTGCAATTGCAACATAAATACTAAGGGATTATTGCCCCCTTATACACACAGGAGAGACAGCATCTTGTTTGAATAATGCTTGGTCATTTATTTATATTGGTGAGAAAAGAAATGCATTGAAAAACATAAGTGAGTGACGCAAATCACCTGAATTTCCCAAACAACCTAAAAAACTGCTCTGTGTTCAAGTGCATGTTGGATGGCTTAATACAATGGCCACTAACAATTACTGTTGTTTGTTGGAGAGTGCTTACCATTCATTTGATTACATTGTCTGACAAATAAAATTACAAAAGGAGAGTATGCATGCATGAATATGGGGCAGAGGGGAGCAGCAAGGATTAAAAACAAACCTCTCTGAAAAACACAATAGCTGTCCAGCTCAGAAACTGCCCCTGAGCAGCAATACATCATTCAGCTTTCCAAACGCAGATGCACTAGTGAGAGTAAAGACAAAAACTGGCTGACATCATCCGGCATCGACAGCTTTGCTTGCCACAGATGAGGTCTGGGTGCAATTAAAAAATATATACCAGAGACATATTCACTGAAATATCTTTGCTTTTGAAATATCAAATTGAGTGAATCGATTAATAAAGTGAACATACATTCTTCTTGCTTCCCATGCTTTGACTAATTTAGCCAAGGCTAAGCAAGCAATGCTCATACCTTAGGGCTGCAGATGTTACATGTTCAGCGTCCACTATCTGATAATGGGGTGACACAGAGTTCAGAAAAGATAAGCATCGTGCTGCAACACGCTATTTTACTTGTTTGAAGCAATGGAGATATTGCTTAAATCTAAGCATTGTGCTCTGCTTTACTTACCTGCTCTTCAGCATGACAGCACACTAATCTGTTCCTGTGGAAAACGCTACATCAAATTCAACAATTTGACTTTGTGTGTGATGTTCTGTAACCATCCTCATACCATTGATTGCACAACAGTGGATATGCATTTCAGTTATTTTCTGATCTCTTAAATCTGTCTGCTTTCACGTCAGTCGCATATTTCCAATGTCTCACAGGAATTCTTTTGAAAAGCTGCACATAGTGTCCCTCTAATTGCACACTGAGCTGGCACAATTGGCAATAGCTATTTTCAAAACTTTTCAAAGTATTTTTGAAAGGGTTGTTTCTTTAAACTAAGAACCAACCGTAATATACAAAATCAGCAAGACTTCAATCACAATGACAAAGTTACATTTCATTACATCCTGACTCAACGTGAAGTTCATCGCGACAGACAGCTTCCTGTTTATGTCCTACTTTACCTAACAACATATCAGGAAAGATAAAAATAAAAGCAGATCAGTGAATCTGTTTGATTTGTAGATATGACACACTAAAATGCTACAAAGGATAAAAGCACCTGGGTTCACCTGAGAGTTCTCTGTGCAACCCTGTCTGTGAAATTTCAAAAACTGGAAATTTAGAGAAAAAAATATTTATAGGAATTTATATGCAGCTATTATTTCTCAGTTATGTTGTGAAGGAAAAGTAGCTCACTTGCAGTACAGATTATGTTCAGTGGTACACATGAAGTACAGTGCAGTGACCAGGAGGTGCATGGCAGGTATGCTTAACTCTCACACCACACTGCTATGTCTATATCAGGGAAGGCTTGCAGTTTTGGGAAAAGTTTAACAGGCCCGTTTCAGTGTAACAAATGTGTCACAAAACCTTGTTTAATGACTGCAGCTCAGAACACACATAAGCTAAGATATATTTGCACATTATGACTGTTTGAGTCTTCGTCACTTTTAGTCAGGATCACTTTTGTCAATAGAACTTTGTTATTTCCATCTGCAGTATTTTATGGAGGTGGTATGGCTCTGTTTTGGGACCTCTCTTTCATGTGCATACATGAGAGCCACAGCAAGACCTCCCAGTATACCACAGAGCATCTGTGACAACAGACGTGATCTTTATTAAGCCAGACACATTATAAAGCAGGAGCTGGTGTGGAGGTGGGTTGCAAAGAGGCTAACAGAGGAAGCAGCAACTGTAGGCAGGCTAAATCAGCTTCAATAACATGCCCCAGAGTGGAGGAGCATCAGGACATTTCCAGGTGACCTCATTGTTATTTTGCCATGCAGTGAAAATTCAGCTTAAGCACCAATATTACAACAAATATGAGTGAGTTGATGGACCTCTCAGAAACCATGCATGAGGTGTGACTCTCTCACTCTTTAAATTGTATGCTGATGCTGCAGTGTCCAAGGCATACCTGAAGATGCTATATAGATGCCACATGAGCATGCAGCCCCACTCTCTCTCTCTCTCTCTCATCTGTAAATGGGCAGTTAAAATAAAAGGTGAAGCAGAGAGGAAGAGATTAAAAAAAAGGAAAGGGACAGTCAGGGACCAGGTCACTGAATAACACCAGTGAACCAGGGGCGGATCTAGAGAAATTTTCTTAGGGTGGCATGAGGGTGGCAGAGAGATCAGATGGGGTGGAAAAATCTAAAAGCCATTTCTTTACACATTTGCAGGTGTTACATTCAGTAATATGTAACACGTATGGTTAAAATACATTAAATGCAGTAAGTATACATGTTTCATATAAACATAGTCTATAACTTTCTTATTGGCATTAGCCCAAATAATTAAACATGTCAGTTACATAAAAAAATGCGTTTTGATTTTATGTACTGTATAGCCCATAAAACAAATAAGCATTACTGCATTTTGTTTTTGATGATAACCACAGGTTTCAGCCTATATTATAGCGCAAAACAACGTAAAATCACATACATTAACTGATACTTTCCCTGCACTTCATGTAGAAAAATTTAAACCACATTTTTCATGATTTATTGGGATAATAACACTTAACTTTAAGCCATTTCCAGAGCGTGACAATCAGCCGTCTGTGCTGAAATCTGAAATGCCTACCGCGCACAGATATCCACAGTGTGGATTCAAAATGTGCTGTCGCACCAATCACAGGCCAGAGTGTCAGTTACTATTGACAACAAGAAAAAGAAGTTTGGAGGGGAAGCTATGGGGTGAACCATTTTTCAAGGAAGGGGGGTAATGTTACGGGACATTTTTCTTAGAATTCATATTCAGTGCTAACTGTAGCTAGACGTGCCCAAACCATTAATGCTAGTTTATTTTAATAAACAACATTGTCATATGCAAAACAAGGGTGGCACTAGGGGTGGCAAGAGATTATTTTAGGGTGGCACATGCCACCCTATGCCACCACAGTAGATCCACCCCTGCAGCTATCAGACACTTAGCCTATTTGTATTGTTATAACTTGTGTTCATTTTCAGTAAATTTCTGTGTTTATGTGTTTTTTTTACAATTTTGCTTGATGCTGGAATATAAAGATAATCATTTGAAAGTTCAAGTATCTCAGTCTCTGTTTAAAAAAGGGGTAACTGTTTTGTGTGTCTGGCCTTTTACATTTGTAGGCGCTATGATTGTGTATTCCCAGTGGGTTGGATGTGTATTCATAGCCATCATATACCTTGAAAATGAGGGTTCAGATAGGCTGATTAGTCAGTATCAGAATTTTTCGATTTTTTACTTTTGTAATGTAGATCGCTTGCATCCTAGATGAACATACTGGACAAATTTCAGCACAAAGGTGTCACTATTTACCCATATTGATATTGAACCATGATATTTAAAATTGCAATAATTTCATGTTAGTGCACACATAATATCTTAAATAATTGTGTAATCAGTATTTTGCAATTTTACACAGGTATGGTTACAGACTCTCTCCACTTCTCCACATAGAGACAAAACATACAATAAAGTTAAAGACAAATTTGACAGATGGCACTGTTTTGTTTGTTTTTATTTTATTTTCTGTACTAAATATTGCACTGATATAAATATAGTGAATTATTTGAACCTTCATGTAGTGAAAATCTGATATTGTGACAGCCTTAATTGACATAGTTAGCGATCTGTTGGCTTGTGTGAACAGAGTGACTCAGGGTGGACTCAAACTCCCTGTGTGAATTATTGTTTTTGTCCACTGTCGACTCCCTCTTTGATATTTGCCAGCTGGATGAAGTCTGAGCCTAACTTTGTGGCTAGAGTAGAGGCTGAGATTGCTCTTTTAGCTGAAGGCCTTCCAGCCATTTATAAAGTGAAGAGGAAGCTCTTCCTCTGTAACTGATTGAAAGAGCAAAACATATTTTTATTTTATTTTTTCTGAATTGGTGTCTGTATGTGTGTCTTAAACGCACATAGAACACCTTCTGTCTGCATCATTAAAAAACAACACGCTGTGTAGAATCCTTGATCAGTAACAGACCCATTCGTGTCAGTAGTCAGCAGCTTGAAGGTAAGTATTAGATCTTTTTAATTTCTTTGTCATTCTATGAGAGGCAAGATGAGGACCACCTCTTTTATCTTTTGACAATATGCAAAGTGCTGCAAAATCTTCCTGTTAGTAAATCTCAGGCAAACAGCACGAGGCAGTGGATGTATCAGGGTAATCTTTCGCTTTCTTTGTCACTGCATTCAAATCAGTCCTGGTGTAGCCCTTCTCTCAGCTTGCATCTGGTAATTTAAATAGGCTTGTCGAAGTGTGACTGATGAATATCTGTGATTTTATGTGAATATTGGAAAAAAAAAAAAAAGCTGCTAGTCTTTGATTCTGAGGAGCTGCTGCCAAAAGAGTTTACTATTGATGTTATAAATTTCTGGCAAAAATATTTTGCAACTGCACTGCAGCTGTGCTGTAGCAACAACAAAAGTACCACACAGCAAAACATTTGTTATAGATGTTACTTTGACTGAAGGAAATTAAAACTAAATTGAAACTTGGTGTCCCACTGTTGTCCGTAGCTTCTTCTCTATGTGCATGAATGCCACTGTGCGGTCAACTGAAATCAGTCATTTAATTAATGACTTTGACTACACAATTCACACACTATTTATGATATGAATATTTTCAGCATATTGTATACACACACTAGTCTTGCACACTAGTTTGCTGACTGCTGCTGCTTCCTGAATTGTGTTCGAAAAATGTGTCAAGTTTTCATTCATCCTCTACCTTTTATAAAACCTCTTAGTTTTACCTGCAGTGCAGTGCCTCAGTATTTTCATGAAATATGTTATTAAATGGGTCATAAAATGTTCCACCACTGGCTCACGCTGCTTTCTCATGCATGCATTTTAATTACGTGTCAAAAAGCCAACAGGGCACTGCAGTTCACTAAATATGCAAGTCAAATGTGTCAGCAGGAACACGGTGCAACATTTTGTTGAAGGATAAGTACACCTCTCACCTTGGCATAGAGATTTTAAAAAAAGAAAAAGCCCAATTATCTGGACAATTATCTGTTCTCTCCTATCTCTTTAAATGATTATTATTAACACATGCAAATGTCTCAAGTTTCCAGAGATGATGCAGTATTTACACACTCCAGATATTATTTAACAGTGACTGAAATTGATTGTGTCTTCTAACACAATAACAAAGCATGAACTATAAGATAAGGAGATAATGTTAAGCCTCAGAAACAAATGAAAAATTGTAGTTCAGGTTTTAGCAGCTCTGTAAAGAGGTCAACCTCTGAACTGCTGAACATGTTTGCCCCTGACCATGTTACAATGTGGGAGAGCAGCTCAGAGAGTGGCCCATCTGGATGCAGCTACAGGGACCTAGCAGCTGGATGCTCGAAGCCTTTTCCGCGTGTTAGGTATTTATGTGTTTTGATAAACGTTTCCTGTTTAGAGGCCACATCCGATGAATGTGGGTGGGAAACAATGAAAAATGGTTGAATAACATTTGAGGCATACCTGTATTGTGTATATGTGTGTGTGTGAATGTTTGGTGCTGTGCTGTGCTGTGCTCATGTAGAGCACAGCACAGCACAGCACAGCAAGTGTGTGGGAAGTGTTTGGCGCTGGCTGGATGCTGTTTCATACACACTTTTATGAGGTGCAGTGGACCTACGAACTGTGCCTGCTGTGAAGCAACAACAGCCCTGCAGGGAGCCTTTGATTAACCACATTTGCCATCCTAGATTGTTCCTGCTGTGTTTGCGGTTCAAGATTTACAATCATCATCACAGCAGAGGATGAGTCTAATTGCCAAACTAAATTTATCTTTGGTGCATACAGTAAATATCCACCAGAACACTGAAAAGTCTTTTTTTTTCTTATTGTCTCGTTCATAATCCTTTGAGTAATTAAATGTAAAGGAATGATATCAAATGCATTCAAAAAATTGCTCCTAATCAACATTATATTGTCTTTTAAATTACATGAAATGGGAAAGAGTTGGCTAAGAAACAATGAGTCACACTAAGTAATTTGGTTGTTCATTTATATGAATAGTGAAGCCATTGTTTGCCAATGAACAGGATTTGGTTGTTAAATTAGCATTATAAAGGCTGTACAGATGGTCTTTCATTTTTCCCTTGCCTTCCCTTGTGTACTCTGGCAACTGAGGCTGACTGCACCTGTATAAGTGTATAGGTAACAATAAAAAGCTTATTGCAGTGCAATTTTTTGTCACTGATTAAATTTTCTGTCTTGTATGAAACTACATGGAGCAACAACCTTCCATGACTCCAAAAAACTTATATGAATGACTTTGATATATGTACAATAACACTCTTAATAAATCAGTCCATTAACCTACGTCTTACACTCTGTAGCTGCAATCAATCTTCCCATGATTCTTGCTGCTAACCCCTAGTAAATCACCTGAATTATGTGGTTAAATTAAATTTTAGTATTCCAAGAATAATAATAAAATATGTTCATCCCTCTCAGTTTGATATCATCTACCCTCATCTGCTTATTTCACTTGAAACAGTTGCATTAGGTGATTGTTCAGCTCCAGCGCAACTACATCAGTTTCCTCCTGGGAGGACTTATTTTGTCTTATTTTGTGGTGTAACCAGGCCTGTGCTCTTCATCACAAAATTGTCAAGATTTCCATTACACGAAGCAGACTGCTTTTAAAGAGAGGATTATGTTGATCATGAGCCAAGCCTCGTGGCGACTCCAACTGTGCTATAGCTTCTCACCACAAAATGAACAATGATTAGTTTCCTGAGATTTCAAACCTGATTTTAAGATGACAGTATAATGACAGCCCAACAGTGCTGCCACTTACAGCAAAGAGCAGGAATGGGATTGTGTAGATGCTATCTGTGGTTTCAGCTTGGCAGGAATAATGCTGTGTGCGCTTCAGTCGCGGACAGCACTTAGCTTATTTGTCTCTGCCCGTGTACTTGCTGATATTCAGTGACCTAGCTGGCACTTAGATGCAGGAAAAAAGATTTAAGGAAATATCAACATCATTTGTACTTGTGGTTCTGCATTGCACTCACTGTTTCTGTGGTAACCCACCACCTCCAACTGCAGATTCAACATTCAATGTAAACACATGCTTTTAATTTTTTTCATTATAGGCTACAAATGATTAGAGCTAGGATTTTAACGTATTCAGAAAAACGGAAAACTATAATTCCCCTGAATGGTGCCTGTAATAGTGTAGCTGTCTGCGAGAAAATATTAGTCGACAAAAACACTGAAATGATTACAATAAGTGGTTTAAGTGGTTTAACTATGCGAGCTAAGGTTCAAGTTTCAGGTACTTCTACTGAAGTGTTTCTACTTTCTGCGACTGTATACTCCTACTATATAATATTACAGAGAAATGCTGACATTTTACATTATTATATTTATTTGACAATTAGAGATACTTGTTACTGTTGTGGTTCCCCATGCCTCTGGAGCATGTTTTTTTTCCCTTCTGACAACAGACATGTATGATAGTCTCGATTCATGTGCTCACAGCTCACAGAACAAGCGGGTGATTCGAACACAGCTTGGCTCTCCTTCACTCTCTTCCAGAGTTCAAGCTGCTCTCTAGTTTCCTTTGCTTTAAACATCCCCTGTGTATCGTCCGCATTTCCGGCAATAGCCAGCCAACCTTCTGCTAGTTCTGTGTGCCAGCACCTCATCTCTTAAGTCTGCATGCCCACTTTACACCAGCAACTCCAGTGTTTACCAACTAGTCAACTTTTCATCTGGAAGAATTTGAATTGTTAATAAACCTTTTGAATTTTTGCTCTAGAGTTAGCATTGTGCATTTGAGCCCAAATGTTCACTGAGTTAACTTAATAACTAAGTGGTCTGCATGCCCACACAGGTAATTATAGTTACTGAATACACTGTATCACAATTCAGGTTGAAACTGGGGGAAACTATATATAAAAAAGGTGATACCAAGAAAACTTGAAAAGCCTTAGGCCACCCCTCATTTCTTTATATTTTGCTGGGAAAATGGGAAAATACGTCCAGCGATGTATTGGAACGTGTGCAAACATACGTGGAAATACAATATATAAGGCAAAAACAGAGTTTGTACAATCCTAACGAGCTTGAAAGTCAATATTTGGTATGACCACCTTTATTCTTCAGCACAGCCTGAACTCTCTTAGCCAAGCTTTCTTTCAGGAATAGTTCTCCAGGCTTCTTGAAGAACATTCAAAGCTCTTCTTTGGATGTTGGCTGCCTTTTGTTCTGCTCTCTGTCAGATGATCCCACACTGCTTCAGTAATGTTGAGGTCCAGGCTCTGGGGAGGCCAATCCATGACTGATAGTGCTCCATTGTGTGTTTTTATATCCAGGTATACTTTTGTGCTTAGGATCATTGTCATGCTGAAAAATTAAGCTGTTGCCAATCAGACGATTTCCAGATGATATTGCATGGTGGGTCAAAGTCTGATGGTACTCTTGGTAGGATTCATGATTCCATCAAAATTCTGACAAGATCTCCAACACCACTGGTTGAAATGCAGCCCCAAACCATGACAGAGCCTCCACCATATTTTACAGATGGCT
>VUQI01063866.1:1809-21563 GCA_015106735.1 Paratilapia polleni
AATTTTCTTTCTTTTTTTTATATATATATATTTATATGTATATATATATATATATATATATATATATATGTGTGTGTGTGTGTGTGTGTGTATGTATATTGTATGCATATGTATGTATGTATGTATGTATGTATACACACAGGGACCAGAATCAGCCAATTTCCAGTGCTCCCTGCCCTGACCACTGACCTGCCGGTCTTCCTAACACTAACATGTCATTTGCATGGAAGCTCCTCACAGTGAGTGAAGACACTAAGTTTGCCAAGGTAAACCATTGGGGGACCACCACAAAAATGTTCATAACAACAAACCCAATGAGACACTTCAGTCACCCTCACCCAGCTGAACATGAACATTTTAAAGAAGCTAACAAAGGCAAAGTAGTTGAAGCTAAAGTAGCCAGAGTTCAGAGCCAGCCACAAGGCAGAAGCCTTGGTATGAGCAAATGATCAAAGTAGTTATGGGGAAATTATGGAGATGAGTGAAAAAGAGAAAAGGGTTGATGTCCTGTTATCTGGTGAATTAAACATACTGCAAAATGACGTAAGTACCTGACATTTGTTTTGTTCTATAAATCTGCTGCACCTGCTTTTGTTTGCTAAGGTAAAATCTGTCAGGTAAAGGTGGGTGTACAGCATTATTTTCATTTATCCCCTCAACCTCTTTCCCCTCACTCCCAACCAGTTGCAGCACATGGCTGGCCCTCCCTGAGCATGGTTCTGCCAGAGGTTTAAAGGTAAAAGGGAGTTTTTCCTTCTCACTGTTGCCAAGTGCTTGCTCATAGGGGGTCGTCGGATTGTTGGGGTTTCTGTCTAATATTGTAGGGTCTGTAGCCTACAATATAAAGTGCCTTGAGGTGGCAGTTGTTGTGACTTGGCGCTATAGAATTGAATTGAATTGACTTGAATTGAATTATTTGTACCTCTTTTCAGTAACAGAGCACTTTATTTTCAGTTGTTTAAGAGAGAAGTAAGCCCTGTAACTTACTGCAGTTTGGGGGGAAATTGTAAAGTTTAATCATTTCTTTAATTTAAAAAATAATATTTTGCATTAAAAAAATGACTTTTTGTTTGTAAATGCTGTCAGTTACAATTCTTGGAAAGAAATTTGTAAAACAGCAAAAATCAGTATCGGCAAGTCACATTTAGAGAAAAATCAGAAAAAAAACTGCAATTGCGACGTCTCTATTACTTATATTTCAAGGAATTTATTTAGACTTACGGGCAAAACCCAAACACTTCTCCAGTTTGACCAAATGTCGCAAGTTTGACCAAATGTCTTTGGACATGCATTTTCAGTTTCAGGTCCAAATACAGTCCATGTGAATTCATCCATCACTGACAGTTACTTGGTCATATTGGTGGGAAAATTTGTCAGTAAGTTAATGAAAGACATACATTATTTTTCAAGAGCTTATTGCTTTCTTTGCCCTATATTCTTAATTGTAGTTTATGTACTGTTTGATCAGTTTCTAGCCTTTGCTAATTGACTAAATTAGTCATTTTCACTTTCTCCTGAAAATGACAGCACTAGTATGCATTCAGTCCCTCAATATTCAAATTTCTAAGACATCTTTGGTTTCAGCTTCTTCCATACTTTAAAAATATGCCACTACATTAAATCTTAATTAATGGTGGTGGCACAAGGCTCTCATGAAAGCTTCTGAAATGACATATCTCTCTGTGAAGCAAGTTATAATTATAATGAACATGGAAATAATGTTAGAGTGGGATCCTTTGTCTGTGTAGGTTCTCAGTCATCCAGGTCATGGTAGTCTTGAGAACTTAAAAAGAAGGCTCTTTTCAAGCTCTCAAAACAAATGGAATCCTTTCTTTCAGCTATTTCACTCTTGTATCAGACACTGAAGGGAAGCGTGCATCTACACAATAAGCCAAAACAGCACACATAGTGAATGTCTGATGCAAATGCACACCCACAAAAACAGGAATTCAGTAGAAAGTAAGAGCAGCAGGTTTGCGGCTTCTCAGTGTCACCTCTCATTCTGGCTTTCTTTTTCAACTTCATTTTACCTGGGGAAGACTACGAAAGTCTGTAGTGTGTTGTCAAAGTGAGGAGAATTTTAGTCATAACCCTACACTAAAATTAAAGAGACATGATGGCTCATATTTGCTATTTCCTGTTTGGATATTGCATTCGGCCACATTATAGTATGGAAAGTTGCAGATGGCTCATACTGGTACTACTATGAATGTGTGGGTTTACTACTCTCATACTCCCATATCTCAAATAAAACATCTCAGTTATACTGATACATTGAAATTAATGAGAGTATTGTATTTAGAGCTTAAGATGAAATAACTGTTAAAGGGTTAATCATATGTATTAGCAACAGTAAGTATGTTACAATAAATAAGCATCACTTGTTTTTTTTATTTATTAAAATGACTATTTTCCATTCTTAATATTCATATGAATCTGCCTGAAATACGCTTGACAGATTTAATAACCAAATGCCTGTCCATGTATGATAAGTGAATGGTAGACAGTTAAAAAAATGAAAATAAATCCAGGACTTTCTCATTCTCTACCTGCCTTGATACAGTATGCTGGATTTTAAGAAAACACCCTAAAATAAAATCAGCAAAATCTCAAACTAGTTCAGCCAGTTCTTTGTAGCATTAAACTAATCATTGGTCAAAATTCTGGTTGACCTGTTGGCTATCAGATGCTGTCTGCAGTACTTTAACACCCTCATTATCTCAAGATCTTTATTTCAGGTTTCTATCAGACACGTCTGTAAGAGTGGGTTTGTCGTTCCTCTCAGCCTTCAGATCAAGAGGCATCAATGCACATAAACAGATTTAAAATGACAAGAGGAAAAGGAAGTATGCCTACACAGAATATTATTGTCATGACAGCTCTAGTTTTTGCTAAAGAGATCACAAGATAGCACTGATATCCTGATCAGTGCATCAGATCATTACATTGTGGTAGTCATGCCTTAAGAGAAATCTGAGCAACACAACACTGGTTATCATTGCTAGTTATCTGGGGAAGATGAGAGTGTTGTTACTGCATTATGATCTTGAGTTAACGGTGCTTGTATTAAGAAAAGAACAAAAATAACTGGTGACAACCACAGATGTTATCAACTGCTGCAGTATTTCCTAATTCCTGCTGACTGGACTAAATTTTTAATGATGTTCAGAGCCCTGTGATGAACTGGTCATGTGTGCAGGGTTCAGCCTGCCTGCCTCTTGTTCTGCTGAGGAGAAATGAATGTCCTTTCCGCTTCTACTGCACAGCACATTTCTATCTATATTGGTGGGGCTTCAAAACTAATTTCTTGGAGACTATGACTAGTTGATATAAGCAACCATAAGTGTTGTAAATTATCATTGGTATTATATACTAAGAGGCATTAAAATCCCAGCAAGTACTGATTTAACTTTTTTTTTTGTGTGTATGTATAATATAGCAAAACAATTGAGAGCAATGAAAAAGGGATTAGTAGCTCATTTCACATGAGTGCTCTTGCAAGGCCAAGTTGCCATGTCCACATGGGGCGATCAGTAGTTCAATACAAGACCCTAACCCTAACCCTAAGCCCTAATTCAATTCAATTCAATTCAATTCAATTTTATTTATATAGTGCCAAATCACAACAGTCACCTCAAGGCGCTTTATATTTTAGGGTAAAGACCCTACAATATTAGACAGAAAACCCCAACAATCAGACGACCCCCTATGAGCAAGCACTTGGCAACAGTGGGAAGGAAAAACTCCCTTTTAACAGGAAGAAACCTCCAGCAGAACCAGGCTCAGGGAGGGGCAGCCATGTGCCGCGACTGGTTGGGGTGAGGGCACCTAATTAACCCAACCCTAATGCCAGGACTGCCACAGGCAAGCAGGGATCAGGCAATCAGCATGTTGACCGCCGGAATGAATGCTGCAAGAATTGTAAAATATATGAAAATGCTACATTGTTACATTTTTAATGCCTCTTAGTATATTTACACCAAATATAATATTTGTACATCTGTCATAGATTCCCAAGCTTTTCATAGCTTGGGAATTATATATAAGATTAAGACATATTTTAAGTTTCCATCATTTTTATGTTTTTAAGCATTTCTCAGGAAATTAGTTTTTAAAATTCTTGAATATTTCTCATATTTTACCATAATTTAACTGTACCTTTTCCTGGGGACACCTACTGAATTTAAAACATTACTCACAAAATTACTTATGATCTTGTTCAGCTTGTAAATAATTGGCAGAGACATTATGAGGGAGAGACAAACCACGTGAAGAATCCCAGAAGGAAATCTATGGGAAAATTCCATAACACCAAATATCCCTCCTCCCAAAAAGTCAATCATCTGCTGTTTCCTTGCTGAGAATATGTCATTATACACATGTATAATATATAAAATATTGTTTTTGTTTGTTTTTTTAAATACTTGATAGAATATTTAATTCACTATCATCTTTCATGGAGGACACCTTTTCATCTGACTAATCTACAGGCATTCTTATGTCTTTGTGAGTTTGAAACACACTGATGATGATACCATTCTGATATCCGTTATCAGGTATAGTCTTTGCCATGTTCACTATCCTTGTGTGCCATGAGGTTTATTTGTTTTTGTCAGCCTGACCTTGCAGAAAACTGTGTATGCAAATGTTACTATTTTTTATATATAAGTGCTAAAGAGCATATTTGCATGAGGTATAATTCCCTGTTTAGTGACTCCAAAATGAACTGTAAATCCAGTGGAAGCTTCACAGAGCATTTCCCCAGTTTCCATGTACAGTGTACACATAGCTTTTACATGCGCAAGTTTACCTCCCTTTTAATCTAGTTAACATACAGCTTGTGGTTTCGACAATTCTACTACTCAACTATATCAGACTAAGAAAGGAGAGTAGAATGTCAAATTTTAATTTGTTATTTAAGAAATCCTTTAAGCATTTCACAGTGGTAGTACACTGTTTACCACTGCAGTCCTATTTCCTGGTTTCAACTAACAAAATGGCTGCAGCTTTTACATCAGCCTCCCAAGTTTATGAGTACATGTAACTTTCTTCATCCATCCTTCCAACACTGTGTACCAGTTTACAGCTTCCACAATAACGCACCTCATACAAACAAAATACAGGTAGTGATGTCCATCTAGGACATGTCTACGTCTTTTCTGATCTGGGCTGTGGTGATAGGGTTATAGAAGTCATAAATGGAAGCTCTGTGTGTGTGTGTGTGTGTGTGTGTGTGTGTGTGTGTGTGTGTGTGTGTGTGTGTGTGTGTTTGTAAAAGGAAAAGAGAAACAGGTTTTTTTTTGGTTTTTCTTTTGGTTTTTTTCACTGACTTTGTATCAGCGATCCTGCACCAACAAAACCATGTTGACTGTAATGTGATGGTGTTTTCCTAGATGGTAGTACTGTACGCAGTAAATGACGGGGAATCCTGTTGAATTCTAAAAGTACATTTGTGAGGCTGGAGTGGAAATAAACGTAGTAGAATCTGTCTTTGTCTTTAACATGCGAGCATTAAGACAGATAAAAGTGCAACTGAATACTTCTCAGTTTTTGGCCTGTTAATACAGAGGGTCTATCTCAAGGCAAGATAAGACCAGGTCTTGTAAAAAAAACAGTTTAAAAAAAAATTAAGCACACCTTATCTTGTGATTGTGTGTTGTTTTAAAATATTTTAAACTCTTCTGATCTTCCTGGAATTCTCTTTGCTAGATGAATATGTTTTGTATTAAACCTACAAAAGAAAATGATAAAATGTTTTCTCCATTCACTACAATTTGACCTATGGCTGAGAAACTGCAGATTAAAAATGACCATAAAGCTTTTCTAGAACGATATTCTGTAGATGAAAAATTCAGACTAAAAAGGCAAAAAGATCAATATTATAATTATCAGTTTATTAGTATTATCTTTCTCAAATCTCTGCAGCTGAAATGTAATCAAGTCTTAAAAAACAGAGACATCAACCACATGTGTCACACTATTCAAAGGAGTTTTCTATCACTATTTGATTAACTTCAAGATCATAAGCTTAAAGAGCACCAAAAATGTATATTTTTTTAAACTACTGGCATACTAACATATCGAAGTTAAATCCATTGCAGCATGCAATCTATCACCATTTGATAAATCTCAAGATCATAATCTTAAATAATTTTTAAAAGATAACAAGAAATGCTCTCCTTTTTCTCTGCATATATTTGCTTTGTTAAAATGTTGATTGGAAATATTTGTACCGCCTGTACATCCTGATTGACTGTGCACTGCTGTCACCGAGCACATGCTGTAATGCCATATAGATTCATGTTTTTTATGTGTTCGGAACATATCACTCTGAATTGATCCCAATTAGATGACTTTTGAAGATTTAGTGTAAAACAGTAAGATGTGTGCTTACCCGAGAACCGTATGTAGAACCTGTTGCTTGCCTCAGTCTTCCTTTTCTAAGGTTCTTCGAGGGAGATGAATCAGGGGGGAGTAATTCCACAGGAAATATGGTTTTCAGCAAGTATGACAGATTTCACTTTGAGGAAGACTGCAAAATGTGGTTGGCAATACAAGAAAAAAGTAAGCAAAAAATAATAATAAATTGAGGATATATTTCACAAAAAATAGAGCATATATCAAGTGTCTTTTATTTATTTATTTATTTTTGCTATTTAAATTTTAGTTTTGTTTCAGTTGTTTGAAAGAAAAATATTTTTAAATGTTAAATGTTGGGATATTTATCATCTTACCCTGAAAAAATGTTTCTGGTACTTGACATTAGTACTAACGCCAGAATAAAAAGGTATATATTCAGCACTCACCTGACCATCTGAGGGGAAGAGGGCACATTAACACAGTGAGACAACTGCTCAGTATTTATACCCACAGCAGGAGACAGTGGAACGTTAAAGCTCATGTCTTCAGCAAATCAAAACACAACAAGAAAGTGCAACAAAAACATTTCCAAACTCTGCTTGACAACCCAAAAAAATGTGTTTGTTGGAAAGTAAGCCGTTTTACACCTGAGCAAAAAGAACAAACAGATTCGTGCAAAGGTTCCGACACTTTTGACAAAATAACAGCTTTTTCCACCTTCCCACATATCTCACCTTCTTCTGTCCGAATGCATTATTTCACACAGGTTATTTCTTTATTCAGTTGTACACCTGCCAACAATAGATCATCATGACACATCTTTCAATTTAATCTTGCACCAGACCTCCAGAGCTCCAATACAAGTATACATATTTTCCAAAATGACATTAAAACATTTTTTTTGTTTCTTTGTTTGTTTGTTTTAAATCAAACTGGATTACTTTGAGGCATGAATGAAACAAGAAAAAAGGAGTTTAACAGAAAATGTTCTTTGAAGCTTTTCAAGGGAAGGAATCTCTCTTCTTCTCAATGGACTATTTCATTTAATTTCTGCCTTCTGGACATCCACTGGAAGGCATACTAATATCAGGATTCAAATCAACTTGACAGTCAGTTAGGCAAAAATTTGAACAGCCAAACAGCAAACAGCAAAACCCCCTTGTGATCAAAAAATGAAAAAACAACAAAACAAACCAAAAAAACAACAAGAAGAAAGAAGAATTCTAAAATTGTTGCATGTGTGAATGTGAATGTGAATTGTGCATTCCTGTATGGCTCAAAACATCAAAATACAACTGAAAAGAAAGAAATGTGAGTGTGAATGGTGAGTCTATAAAGCACTGGACTTTAACATCCAGACAGGGTTTGTGGGTGGGTTTACTGGTTTGGGTTAAATTTAGAAAAAGTAAACATGTCCTGCAAAATGTTAAGGATTTTTTTAAATAACATTAAACCAACACCATTGTCTTTTCCTTATCTTAAAAGCAACTGAGGATAAAGATTTAGCAATTAAATGTGCAACAAATGCTGACATTAAGATTTAATGATCTGTATTTACTCAACTTCATACATCAGATAATAAAACAGTCTTGTTTCTGTAGTAGTAAATGTATGTCCAACATTGGAGTGCTGTCCATGCTTTGTTGTCTGACTTCCTTTCTTATTTGTGGTTATCCTAATCTATCCAGCACTTTTCTGGGTAATACCTGGGATTTGGGGTTTCTTTTACTTGGTCTACTTGTTTATCATGTCAGCACCGTAGGACCACAGGTCTTTTTCACAGCACATACTGTGTCTCTCATCAGCAGTGAAAGCATAGCTGTTCCGTTAAATCAATACATGCTGAGTAAGACAGCAGTGACAATGAAATGAAGCTGCTAAATGAAATTCAGAAATCATTTATGTGAATGTTTACATGTGTGGCAAAACAAATACATTCTGACAAAGATGTATATTCCTCTGTTCTTGTGAGTTTTTTTTCCCTGAAAGCAAAGCAATTAAGGTTCTAACGCACACATTTTCTGGTCAACAGGTTTTTCCTCTTTCCATCGATTTTCACACTGAATCTGAGGCACTTTCTTTCGTTTGATTGAGAAATTCTAAATAAGTGGTTCTTCAAGCAGACAGACGACAGCAATGTAAGAGCTCAGCAGTCCCTTCAGTTTGAACTCTAGCTAAGCGATGCTTAAGCGATGCCGTTATGTGCTGGAAGCAGCGGTTTTGCACATGCAGCAACTCAGAAACACCTGAGTTTAAATAAAAAAGTCAATACTGTCTCTTACTGTGTGAATAATGTTCTCGTGTGAATATTGGTAGTGTGAGAAAAGCTTTGATGACTGTACTTTCTCATTCCACAGATGTCATGGTGCTGAGGTGAAAATTCAGTTTTCATTCTTGCTGACGAAGTTCTGGGAGATTTGTGTGTACTGTAAATGACGATACGTCTGTATGATTCAGAGCGAAAATCTCAAAATATTGTTAATATGTTAGTGATTCAGTTCTTCCCTCACAAAGGTGTTGGATCTGAAGGCTTATTCAGCTGATTCAGTCCACAGTGGGGGTGACTGTTTCAGTAGAGGTCAGATCCTACCAGTGCACATGACATTTTATAGTGAAAGTCCTGAATTCAGAATTTCAAAGAAATCTGACTCTGTATATTATTTGCTGTGGTTTAAAGTTTTACTCAAATGACTTATTAAATTACTTGAACAAAATATATTAACACAATAAGTATTTGCTCACTCCAGATCTATACTACTCAAACAAATTAACCAAACACTTGAGCGATTTTAACTTTAATTTTTGAACCCAGCCATCAAAGAGTTTTCATGTCATTTTGTTCTCAACAAAGTGTAAGTAAAGATTTAGTAAAGATTTCTACTTGAATATTTCATTCATCAAGATCCCATGTGTAATTTAAGAGTTTCCTTAATTCTTTTGAGCTGTGTATTTTAATTTGATTTCCAAATGCAGAATTTCCTCTAGGAACCATTGTGAGGCTTCAGTGTGTCAAATGTGAGGCTGGCATATAGAATACACAAAACTGCTGTGTTACTTTGATTTTTTAATAATTCAGGTACAGTAATGATGTTGGACAAAGGCAGTGTTTAGACCTTCACATATCCATTATAATGCTGGTTTGCCAGTGTCAGTGTGTGGATGTTACAGTCCATAAAAAGCTTCAATATGCGTAACATCAGCTTCTCTTTGAACCTGATGACCAGTAAACCAATCAGCATCTTATCTCATTCGAGCTGTAAGTGTGTGTGTGTGTGTGTGTGTGTGTGTGTGTGTGTGTGTGTGTGTGTGTGTGTGTGTGTGTTAATACCAGTGAATTGCAGAGCAGTGGGACTTTCCCGGTGAAACTGCATACGTTTTTTGAGCATGTAAGGGTCATGTGGGGCCCATGGGTGTACATCCCACTCTGACTTTCAGCTCAGCATTTTAAGACTCCATTTTCTGTTGGTGTGTACCCTGAATGTGATCAGAGCTGGAAATAATAAATGCAACATGTAAGTCCCTCAATATACCGTGAAGCGATATTACTGCCTCAAGTGCACCGTATGCCATTTCTTCCAAAATAATATAAGATTATTTCTGATGTGAGAAAGTAGCATGCGATCATGGCTCTTCAGTGTCATCGCCACTGAAACTTTGTCTGATGTTGATCTGACTCAGGCAGGAATCATATATATTAAAGCTTCCTTCATGTTACATTTACCCACATAATTTCATATTATGTTATTTAATTCTATTAAGCAACACTGTTGGAACATTACAGTGTTGCTGTATGCATTAACTTGGTGGCTGCAGTAATTAAAGGGAATGTCACTGATGGTCGAGCAAATTAAAATTTAATGTTTCATTTGAAAAAAATCATAGATTGAACATTGCTGTAAACAAATAAGTCGAGTGAACCAGGAGGCCATCTTTAAGTAATGCCACCATGTTCCCAGAATATTTTCAGTTTTCTCAACAATTTCTCTGATAGATGAAAACTAGAGTTAATTTTAGCTACATTTTACTGTAGCTCTACAGACAGCAACTTGGATGTAACACCATATCTGCCACAGATATTGTTACATTTCTAGATCTGGTCAAGTTTATCAAAGTTACTAAAGAAAATAAATAAATTTAAAAAATGGTTGAACAGACTAAATAATTTGCATAGCCACACAGGATTTTTCCATTTTCTCTGATTTACAGCATAAACTTTGGTTAGAACAGTGTCATTGTTGTAGGCAAACTGACAATCTATCATTTATCTATTTTCAGAATGATATTCAATTCAATTTATTTATATTGCACCAAATCACCACAACAGTCGCCTTAAGGTGAAAACAGTTGCCCCAAGTCAGTCTTGCTCTCTCAAGCCATCCAATAAATACAGTATTCCTTTGAAGTGAACACAAATTCTAACACACTGTCTTCCTGCTATCCATACATATAATGATACTGAAAATGACTCTGCTCAGTCTCATAAATATCTGGGATAGATAGCTAATAGTTAGATAGCAATCTGTGTGTCTTTGAGTCTGGGATTATCTTGTATACTAACACTGGCCCTTATACCTTAACACAGCTTGATGTAGATTATCAGGGTGATCACAAGAACACATTACAAAAGAAATAAACACAAGACTTCCTGCAAAAGGGATCTTGAGCTAAATGGGACTGCCACCTGGTTAAATAGAAGCCATAATAGTGATCCAACTCTTAGTTAACAATTTTTTTCTTTAAAACCTGTAACTCCACACATCTTGCCAATGCACTTATGATACAGTTTACTACAAATCATCTCTCATTTTCTGCATGTATTACTGTCTCTGTTCTGTGTTTATCTTCAGTGATCGAATCAGTTGTAGCACAGTCTACCTTTCAGGCCTGTGTGAGTTCCTCGTCTTTTGGATCGTGGAACCTTAATAAAATAGCGGTTTTTCACTGTAAGATAAAGGAGTTGTTTTAGACGGCAATGCCAGTCTGTTTACATGGAATTCCTTGTACTAATGAATATGTCCTTTTTGTTTAAAATTGCTCGGAAATTTTATTTCCTGGTGTCAAAATGCTTGTTCTGTGTAAATCTGTAATCATTTCGGTATCAACAACCTCAAATGGTACACCAATACATTTTTTTGAAGAGGAAGCATTAAAGCAGTAAGCGGGGGGGAAAGCCCAGTAACATGCTGTATGACATTCTAACAGGTGTAAACAGCTCATTCTGAGGTTATTTTTTGTGTTGTCAAAGGTCATCTAACCTAACAGAATGCCACTGAGACACAACGGAAGCCTAGCAACCTTCAAAGCTTTAGCTTCTTCAGAAGGTTTTGCCATTATTATTAACCTTATTAGGTAACCTGTGTTTCCAGGACTTTATCAGATGGTTGAGGCAGGTTTTCACATGTTTTTTTTTCTCTCTAAAAGATGAGATGGTGACATGGTTTGTAAGCACTCTAACAGTTACACATTAAACTAAGTTGATCACATCTGATGCAGCTGTTTTTTATTAATCCATTCTTCATGCAATATTCTACAGTTGCAGTTTCAGTGACTTTTCTCAATTTTTATTTTCATCAACATTTCATCCCAAGGGCCAAGTTCATTTAACTAATTAGTAATTTTAAACACAATATGCTGCCCTAGATACAAAGTGACTCATTTGCGCAGTCTCCAGAATGCATACACCTCATATTAGCACAAGTTTCAGTGCTTGTTAAAAACACAGTTTACAGAATCATTACCATGCTGCATAAATACAACTTATTTGCTATTTGCACCACCATTTCTGCATTACTTTGTTTACTTAGCACAGTGCAACACCCATGTACAGCTCAACAGGGGTCACAAATTTACAAAAATTAGCAGAGTATTGTAGGTAATCTATTTATTGCTCCATTCTTCCCATTCTCAGTAACATCAGATCATAACTTTTGATCTGCACTTACTGTAATATTGTTCTCTGCATTGCAGTAAATCAAACAGTTCTGTGCCAAATTGAACCCTGATCTAGATTAGACAGTAAGAAAAATATTACGCTTTTTTTTTTTTGAGGAAGCAATATTGATGATATTAGTCTCTTGTAAAAAGCACCATAACAAGTTTAGACAACTGCTTCCCCTTCAAAGAACTGTTCTCCTTACATTCAGACACCTTTCACTCACAGCATCATAACTTTTGCTGCAACTGCTTGGGACCCCTGAGCCTGGTGTTAGCTGAAACTACTAAAAAGGTTAGTGAGAAACTAATCAAAATGTTAGTGCTCACAAAGGAGTTAGATCTGACTCTATTATTGTCAGCATATCAAAATATATATAACATTGATTGTGTTGCTCTGTGTCTTTTCATGTAGGAATGTCTTCTTTTGGGATGTTTTCAGAAAACACAGGTCAGCAAAGCAGATCTTTTCAGAAATTCTGTGGCCACACCATCATCACTTAAATTTACACAGCACAACCTCTTTTCAGCCAGTCGAATAAATGTGTATGACTCAGTCTGTCATGCCTGCAAGCAATCAACAGCACCAAGGTAGACAGCCATGTCTTCAGACAAAGAGACATTCAGTGTTGGAAAGTCATCAATATTTATTTAAGAAATCACAATAGGGCTCTTATATGACTGCACAGAGTAAAGCTTAGCAGCTGTAAAAATGTTGCCCACATTGAAATGCTCAATGTCAAATCTAAAGAAATGTCTATAGACTGTTGAGGACCTTTCTGCTTTATTGCAGAGTTTAATGTTTTTTTAATCACTACAAAAAGTGACCAACTACAATTGCTTGACCAATATATCGGTGGGCCGCTATATTGGCCGATATATCATTATTGGCATTTATAATGGCCGATAAAAAACTTTAAAAAGTAAAGAAGAGACGGCAGAAACATCCTTCAACCATGTTATGAGTGTTAATGTTGCATAGTTTGTTCACCAGAGGGCACTCTGCACCATCCCTGTTAGTGACGTGTTTGAAACGCCACAAACACAACAATCAGCTGATCCAAGCAGAGTCGGTCAGAGTGTGAACGAGTAATCCACGACTTGTTGTGACAATATAACATGAATATTTTTAAACTGCTTTGTCATATTATCTTAGTAAGGACTCATAAATAACTACACATAACAAATGTTAGGGAAATCTATTTATGTATGGTGTGTCTAAAAGAAAAAAATATTGGCCGATATATCAGATTTTTAAATCACCAAATATAGGTATGTGTATCAGTCTTGAAAATCCTATATCGGTCGAACTCTAATAATAATACCTGGTTCCAAACAAACTAAGAGGTGCAAGCTTTTTAATAATCGTAACAAGTCAGATACGACTCTCAACATATATTCAGAATGAAACATCCAACCACCAAGATCAAAGATTATGTGTGTGTTAAGCAGGCTTAAGCTAAAGAGGGCACAGCAGAGAAAACTCATCCAGCCTGTGTTATGGTGCTGTGTACTGTGTATTATGTAACAACAACAATGAGATCTGTTAAAAAAAAAAAAAAATCTCAAAAATGATGTCACACTTACTTAAGAAGACATACAGTATGTTGATGATTTGGCTCTGTATAAATTATACAGCTATAACTGAACTGAATTAAATCTGTCCTCTAATCAGTTAATGGTACCATTATGGAAGCTGAGGTGAGAACAGTGCCAGGCACTCATTGTTTCAGGTGCTTTTGCTACTGTCTACTGCAAACTTCTAAACTCTGAAATGACGCATATGGATTTATGCAGTGGGCAAAAAATGTGTGTGAATTCCGGATAAATTTCTCACCAACACAGGCATCATCTCACAGCTTCTCCTTCATACCTCAGAGCAGGAGCTACACATGCACAAGCCATCTGTTTCCCCTGCCTCTGTGTCACAAAAACACAGCAAGCGGAGCAAGAAAACATTTGGACCAATGTATAGATTATGGTGGTTATATACGATGGCTGTGTGTGTGTGTGTGTGTGTGTGTGTGTGTGTGTAGTGTTAAGGTTAGGGAAAGATTGTGAAGTGCTGTGTTACATTAGGTGTTTTTTTAAATATCTAATTTGAATGAATGAATCATGGAAAGACAAGAGAAAATCTGACTCATTAGCATTTTTTGTTATTTGATTATTGAAACTTTATTTGTGATGATAACGATTTATTTTTAATAATAATGTATGTTTTTTTATATGTGTATTTGATTAATTTTATATAAACATTTTGTTAAAGTGAACAAACACAAAACAAGTGTGGGGAACCTTGTTCTTGTGCACATCTTCAAATTTTCTCTTTGTGATGACGACCATTTGACCTGCATACAATACAGCACAGCAGGACCACCGTGAAATATCTCAGGATTGTTTCAAATAAATCAAATCAGCATTAACTTGGTATTACTAGCTGTGTTCGTTTGTATGTCTGTTTGTTTGTTTGTTTGCTGAAATGTGGCTTTTAAAAAATTTTAATTCTCTGAATGGGTCCAAGATTGTAAAATCCTCCAGAAAGCTTGTAGTTGCAGAAAGTTACCTAGGGAATATTGTTATGTCTTTATGTGTCTGACATCTCTGAGGCCTGTACTGTGAAGCAAGATTTGGAATTATCCAGCTAACTTCAGGTTTAACCCTGGATTTTTGGTATTATGAAGGCACTTCACTTCTTAACAGGGTACATTGTAACTTATTCTGTAGACCTAGCCTGTTTTAGAGCAGGTTATGTTTCAGATTAAAGATCAGCGGGTATGAAATCACTGTCTACTGACCAATCAATTCTCTGGAAAGTAGTGTCACCATTACTGGAAGATCCCTCAGACGTCTCCGCGCAGGATGCCTATTTTTGCTTGTGGACCTTATATCAAATTTGAAAGTGCAGCCTATGTTCTAAAATTCTGTTTTTATTTTTATTATTTACTTGCTCTGAGAGTGTTGAACACCACCAGGGCTGCAGCTGAAACTGTGTTAGGGGCGGCTGTGGCTCAGGAGGTAGAGCGAGTCGCCTACTAATCGGAAGGTCAGTGGTTCGATTCCTGGCTCCCCTAGTCTGCATGCCGAAGTATCCTTGGGCAAGATACTGAACCCCACATTGCTCCCGATGCGTTCATCGGAGTGTGAGTGTCTGTGTGAATGTTAGAAAGCACTTAAGTATAGATAAAAGTGCTGTATGAATGTATGTGTGACTGGGTGAATGTGGCATGTAGTTAAAGCGCTTTGAGTACACAGAATCTGAGTAGAAAAGCGCTATATAAGTACCAGTCCATTTACCATTTACACTTCTAAACACAAATTTAATGGAATCACAATTATTATCCATCAGTTCCTTAGTGTCTTAATGATAGAGCTGTGCCACAACTCTGTTAACTTGCACTGTCAGCAATTTTACCAGCTTTCTTTCCAGCCTTCAAATAGGTGAAACTTTGTTAATATAGTAGTGCTTTTCAAAGCATTTAATCATGGTACTGCAATAAGATGCCACCATTGCAACAAGACAGTTTGTAAAATTTCTTCCCTCCTAGAAATTCCATGATGAACTGTAAGTGGTATTATTGCAAAGTGGAAGTTTAGGAACCACAGGAACTCAGCCATGAAGTATCAGACCACATAAAGTTACAGAGCGGGGTTGCTGAGGGCTGAGGTGCATAGAGAGAGAGTCTGCAACTCTCTGTTGACTCAGTCACTGCAGAGCTCCAAACCTTGGAGCTCAGCACAAAATCAGTGCAACAGGAGCTTCATGGCATGGCTTTCCATGGCTCCTGTAGATGGAACGTGTAGGTGGTCCACTACTTTTGTCCATACCGTGTGCTTTGCTGATAATCTTTCTCTTGGGTCAGTTCCCTCATTTTCCATTTTCATGACATTGAAAAATGTTACAGTAACAATGATAGCAGTCCAACCCTAACCCAGAACAGCTATGTAGCATATATCCACAAACTCTGGGAATCTGGCCCTATTTCCTGTCTGCTCAGTCACAGCAGAGCAGTTGGGCTTACATGTAATGAAAAGGTTCCATGGCATTGCAGAGTGGTTGCTACCTTCCTGCAGCAATAGATAAATTGTACCTGAAATTGTACACTTCCTACTGGATTGTTGTTCCTGAAATAGTGGGTGAAAAGGTGGGTTTTATGTTTTCATGTGGGTGAGTAAGCTCCAAAGACAAAAACAGTAACCTTAAACATTAACATTATATCCTGTAATTTGATTTTTATATCCTGACTTTGATTTTTGGTTTCTCTCTTTTCTGAATTTGGAGCAGCTCAGCTTTTCCTTGAAACAGCTTATGAAGGAAATTAAGATTGTAGTTCAAGATTCTTGGATTACATTTCACTGAAAATCAAAACAGACCAAAGCCATGGTTCATTTTCAGTTTGATAAAAGAAAAAGAAAGAAAAGAAAAGGTAAATCTAAGACAATGCAAGGTTTTCTGCTACAGAATACAGAATCTTAAATATATTATCTTAAACTTTAGATATATAAACAAGTTGACTAGTATTCACCATGGAGGTGTGTAATAATATCATTTAACAATATCATTTAATATCATGAACAGAAACAGCTAGTTAGCTTCAGCAGAAGTTCAGAGTTTTAAAAACTGATATGTAAATAGAGCTGCAACCTGCAAAACTGGTCATCTAAATGTGAGAACTGCTGGAAGTTTTTTCTTCAGTACCACAAAAATGATTTATATGCATCTATGTTCAGGTTCTGGACTTGGTTTTTAGGTTAGAGAAAGCTGTCCCTCAATTCTGTGTGGCCAGACCAAGTGCAATCAGAGCAGTTACTGGGTACCCTGGAGGAGTATCTCAGGGTCTTGTTCACGAGTGATGGAAAAGTTGAACAAGACACTGACACACAAATTGCAAACAAATTGCAAACACTGTACTGGTGAAGGAAGAGCTGATCAGGATACGTTGCTACCCTCACCTATGGCCACAAGTTGGTGGTAGTGACTAAAAGAATGAGACTGTAAATAGAAGCAGAGGAATAAACCTCCTCCTAAGGGTGTGTCACCTCACCTTATTGATTGCTCAGTCATTGTGGAGAGTCTCCAGCATAGCAGCCAGTCACTGAGGCATTAAGCCTTACTACACAAAACAAAGCTGTTCCCAGCTGACTAATTACAGCATCAAGTATTGGAAAATAGAAATATGATTATTTGCAACAGGCGTGGTGGTTAGCACTGTTGCCTCACAGCAAAAAGGTCCTGGGTTTGAATCCACCATCTGGCCAGGGCCTTTCTGTGTGAAGTTTGCATGTTCTCCCCGTGTCTGCGTGGGTTCTCTCCGGGTCCTCCGGCTTCCTCCCACAGTCCAAAGGCATGCTTTTAGTGGGTTAGGTTAACTGGTGATTCTGAATTGGCCGTAGGTGTGATTGTGAGTGTAAATGGTTGTCTGTCTCTCTATGTTAGCCCTGTGACAGACTGGCGACCTGTCCAGGGTGTACCCTGCCTCTCGCCCTGGGATAGGCTCCAGACCCCCCCCCGTGACCCTGAATAGGATAAGCAGAAGAAAATGGATGGATGGATTATTTGCAACAGGTCATCATAGCCAGGTCATCATAGCCACAAGAACACTACTTTAACCATTTGAGGTTCAACCCTAATCCTATCCCTAAGCTATCACAATATGTGATTTTTTTTCTTTTGCTTTTGAAACGTGTTCTCTCAAGTCCTGGGAATCAGGTAAGCAAATACTGCAGAAGATAACTGAAACAATCTTTCAAAAGCAGATACAAGTGCCAAAATTTGCATGTTTGTCCCTCTGCAGCCATTCATTTGAAAAATCCCATTAGCCACTTGAATTTTCAAAATTTCATATTTTTCCAATTTGGCCATCAATTCCATCTTAGGAAACAGCTCTTTGACGACAGAATTTCATCCACCGGATACATTACAGAGGGTTTACTCTTGATTTATATGCTTTTGACTAAATAAGTCAAATTTATAACTCCAAAACTTCTTCAGAGCTTTTTTGTTTCAAGTAAAACAAAATAGTTGCAATTACATATACTGTATGTTATATGTTACTCCAATGGTCAGATGACAATTGCAGCTGCAGGAAGAGGGATTACCCTTTTGCCCCATAGCATTATGACACATACAACTAGGTTCAGACATTTAACATTCATCTGGTGCCAATTTATTCCCTTGCGATCCAGTGATTTTTATGTATTTGACACATGAAGACTCCTTTACCCCCTGTTCAGCTCTCTCATTTTTTTTAACAGGCTAACAAAGAGAGACAGATAACCATTTACCGTCACACCAATTAGAAAAACCAATTAGGAGGTAGAGCAGGTCGCCCACTAATTGGAAGGTTGGTGGTTCAATTCCTTGTTACCCCAGTCTGCATGCCAAAGTGTCCTTAGGCAAGCTACTGAACCCCAAATTGCTCCTGATGTGCTCAGGGGAGTATGAATGTGTGAGTGAAAAGCACTTAAGTGTAGAAAAAAAGTGCTTGTGTATGATTGGGTGAATGAGACATGTAGTATAAAGCACTTTGAGTACTCACATAGAGTAGAAAAGTGCTATATAAGTACCAGTTCATTTACCATGTCTCTGGACAGTTTCAAACCTGGAACCTTCTTGCTGCAAGGTGAGCAATGCACCACTGTGCTCTGCTAAACAGCTATTCTTTTGTAACTTTAGTGTTCTCTGTGTTCTGCCCTCTCCAAGTTTAGTCCATTGTAAATGTACTGTAATTTACATAGCACTTTTCACTCAAAGCACTTTTTACAGTGCAATCTGCATCCGCAGACACATGCACACATGCAAACCCAGGTGGATACATCAGGGGGTACTTGGGGTTCAATGTTTTGCCCAAGGACGCTTCAACAGGTGCTGTGGATCAAACCTTTCCACTCATCATCATCTTCATAACTGCCCTCACCTCCTGCTGCACATCCTTTCCAGCTCGGTCTCTCTGCCTAGCCAACCAATACAAGTCCTTTTCTCCTTTCTTAGTGTCCACCCTCGCATACAGGTCTTAAAAAAATCAGGCCCCATCATATCTTAAAGACTTCATAGTATCATACTATGCCAATAGAGCACTTCGCTCTCAGACTGCAGGCTTACTTGTGGTTCCTAGGGTATTTAAAAGTAGAATGGGAGGAAAAGCCTTCAGCTTTCAGGCCCCTCTCCTATGGAACCAGCTCCCAGTTTGGATTCGGGAGACAGACACCCTCTCTACTTTTAAGATTAGGCTTAAAACGTTCCTTTTTGATAGAGCTTATAGTTAGGGCTGGATCAGGTGACCCTGAACCATCCCTTAGTTAAGCTGCAATAGGCCTAGGCTGCTGGAGGCTTCCCATGATACATTGAGCACTTCCTCTTCCTCACTTTCTTTCACTCTCCATATGTTTATACACCACTTGCATTTAATCATTAGCTATTATTAACTCTGTCTCTCTACCATAGGTGTGCCTTTTTGTCCTGTCTC
>VUQI01063870.1:0-12132 GCA_015106735.1 Paratilapia polleni
GCCAGCCCAATCTCCAGACCTGAACCCCATTGAAAACCTCTGGAATGTGATCAACAGGAAGATGGATGGTCACAGGCCATCAAACAAAGCTGAGCTGCTTGAATTCTTGCACCAGGAATGGCGTAAAGTCACCCAACAGCAATGTGAAAGACTGGTGGAGAGCATGCCAAGACGCATGAAAGCTGTGATTGCAAATCAGGGTTATTCCACCAAATACTGATTTCTGAACACTTCCTAAGTTAAAACATTTGTAATGTGTTGTTTAAAAATGAATATGAACTTTTTTGGTATTTTGACCATTTTTCATTTTCTGCAAAAAATGCTCTAAATGAAAATATTTGTATTTGGAATTTGGGAGTTATGTTGTCAGTAGTTTATAGAATAAAACACAAATGTTCATTTTACTCAAACATATACCTATAAATAGCAAAATCAAAGAAACTGATAATTTTGGAGTGGCCTCTTAATTTTTTCCAGAGCTGTATATAGAAGAGGAGGCTCCTCTGGAGGAGCGCCAGACCTCTGGACCAGTACAGGACTTGTAGTGATGGTTTCTGACAGTTTCAGAAATGGAGCCCATCTGATCATTGGCTCCATTTCTTCTGTTCATTATTTGGTAATCAATTGAGTAATGTGCATTTTGATATACAAAGTATATATACCATACATATGTGTGCTTGTGTTCTACTCAGAAGCATCCTGTCACATCTGCTGTGCAAGGTTATTGAATGCCAGGCTCAACTCAGTGTGAGGCTCTGGTATCGAGGCCTGAACGTGTGGTGAATGTGGCTACAGTGCAGGCCTCTCTCAGTGCGGCGCCTCTGGCCTGAACCAATAACATCTCTCACTATGCAACCACATGATAAACAGGACTTTACTCTAGCTTGTATCTTGATTTTGCTTCTGTGTGTTCTTTATATGTTTAATAAAATTAGTTGTTCTTGCTCATGCCATTTTCATTTTATTGCATTTAACTTATTTAGGGCTTGCTAATTACATTTAATAATGAATATGGTGCATGTTTAAATGGTCTGAGAGAATGATTAATACAATTACAAACTGATGAATGCGCTGCAAATCATCTTAAGCTTTTATCCCAAACTGAGCAAAAGCTCAAGTCTGCTGGAAAACAGATATTCATTTTTGTGTATTTTGTTGTGCATCTCTAGTGATGTGTGTGCATGAGCGATCGCTTAAATGAATGGCTGCATAATCACAGCCTGTCACATTGTTGCTGTCCTTATAAGGTCTTCTTGAACAGCAATCACAAACAACTCCCGGCTTTCATCTGTTCAGACGGCTGAGCTCTTAAGGCACCCCACTGGGCTCCTGCCTTTTCGCTGATCCCCCGATTGTGGATTTAAGCCATAAGAGACCAGTTAATATTGAATTGAAGATAAATGGGGGACCTTTCACCGTGGTGTCTTGCAAGTAACTGGTTTCCATAGTTAAATCTCAAGTTAAATTCTGCTTTTTGTACAGGAGTGAGTTAGTTTGTTTGGGAAGCTTAAAGGAATCTCTTATCCATATTGAGGGACTCTGCGATCATGTTGACCATTTCATCTTCTATAGGAATGTGATGAAGATGAGACCAAAGAGTAGGAAATAACAGACAGAGTGGGAAAGTTGGGTCATCACCTTTTAAATATGTATAAAGTGTTGTGCCTACTCTAGTGAGGAAAAAAAACCTCATGCAACAATTTAGTGAGAATGACATTAAAGCAGAATTGTAGGCCCATATGTTTTCTGTCATGGGGTCTCATACTGCAGTCTCAGATAAGGGCTTTAAACATTTGTGAGAGGATGAGTCTGGAAATGGGATCATCCGCCTATAATTGACTTGGACAGAGAAATAGTGAAAGTATATGGGCAAAACCTTTAGTGGGGGTGTGGTGGTGGGAGGGGGTGGTTATATATCCATGATTTTCCCTGAAAAACTTTTTTAAATGACAAGAATTTGGCTAATGTCTGTCCAGAACAAACTGTTTGTATATGTTAATAGGCTTTAAACTGGAGTGTAGTTTTTCCTTTTAATGAGCAAACCTTAATAGCATCTGGAGAAATTTGTAAAAACTGAATGAAAACATATTAAGTGGAAGAATTAGTTTGTATCTGTTGTTTTCTCTTTTACTTATCATTAATATCTACTTGTTTGCTGCTTTAGTGGTACTTTTGAAACCAGTTAATCAAACAGTGGTGCAGTGCATCATTAATTAAGATAACTGATGACAAATCGAAAGATAAATATGACCCTTACAGTGAAGGGCTCTGATGACTGTTATGCTGTGGGGGTCATTTTGGCGGGATAATTTGGGTCCACTTGTCCCCTTAGAAGAAAGAGCCACCTGCAAATCGGTACAAAGTTGTTCTGATTGGACCTTTTTGTCCAAATGGGCACAGAGGTTACTTTACCATCACCCCTGATCGAAGTGGTCTCCTCTAGGATGACAATCTCTTCATCCATAGGGCTCAAGGGGTCCCTGAATAACCATTCAGTGGTTTGAGTATGAACATGTTACTAAAGGAGAGCTAGACAGGGCCATAGAAGGGTTTTAAACACCAGGACCAGTATCTACTCCTTTGTACAAGGAAGAACAGGAGGAGCACAGCCCAGAGCCCTACAAAATGACCTCCAGCAGGCTCCTCATGTGCATATTTCTGACCAAACTGTGAGAAACAGACTCTGTGAGGTTGGTATGAGGGCCTCACATCCTTTAGTGGGACTTGTGCTCACATACCTACACCATGCAGCTCGGTTGGCATTTGCCAGAGAGCACCAGAACTGGCAGGTCTACCACTGGTGGACCCATTCTCTTCACAGATGATGTTTCAGGCATCATAATGTTTGCCACAGCGTCTCCAGACTCTTTTACTCCTGTCACATGTGCTCAGCATAAATCTGCTGTCATTTGTGCAACCTGAATGGGCTGCAGGTACCTTCTCATGCTATCAGTAGTGACAAAACTAGAGAAAAATCAGTCAGGAGGGATAAGGAGAGAGTAGTGGTCTGTGGCCACCACCTGCAGAACCATTCCCTTTTTTTGGCTGTCTTGTTGTTGCCTCACCAGTGCTCCTGTTGTCACTTTGATTTGCACCAAAGCAGGTGAAATGGATTCACAATAGTTTATGCTTCTTAACAGACTTCTTTTTTGCTATAATTTTGGCAAATCAGTGTCCACATTGTCTGAGAGAAAATTGAATGAGCTAAATCCCTATGTAGGGGGTTTGATAGACATACGATTTTTACACTGTCTTAATTGTTTCCTGAGAAACATTTAAGATGTGGATGCCACTGACACTCCTGCATCTGGAAAAGACACATTACATTGAAAAAGCCAGTAACTGTAGGATATGTAATAAAGATTCCAGATTTTGTCATTTATGTATTAAATTTTATTTTCATGACTTGCATATATCACAATTCTTTATGTATATGTTAAAATTGAGTCATCCTTACCTTGACAATGAAAGAGCAGTTCCTTTCTCTGAAGTGACTACAGGCAATTGAGATGAGTCTTTGTAGTCTTGGGTTGGGCTGGATGCCTGTTTTCATTAGGTTTGATTGACATAAATGACAGTATGGGTAATATTATAAAAATTGAGTTTTTAATCATTGAGCTAACAAAACAAATCGGTAATTGATACAATACTGTCAGTTTGTCATCCATAGCATTCAGGCTGTTAATAAGAACAGATGTCAATAACACTGTCACAGCTTTGTTGCACTCTGTCGGGGAGGCTGAGTTGCACAGATTTGCATTTCACCAACAAAGTGACTCAAGTCACAGCAACATAATATACTCGTGGGCAGCTAGATGCCACTGCCAGCTTTCTGTCAGCCATCAGTGACTGACTTAGACTGTGTGTGGTGTAATATGTGACAAAAAAACCTGAAGACAAAGGTAAATAGAAAATATAAAAAGTGAAACAGCAGGGCAGAAGCACACGATTGAGACTGTGTGAGCTGTCAGCTGTAATAAGAAATGGTGAAATATTTTGAAATGGGAGGTCTCAGCAGGAGCACTGACACTGTGGTGTTATTTTTATTTGGCCTGTATATTGTTGCTTGTTTTTTTTCCAAAGAGAAAGCTAACACTAGTGAGTGATGATGGCTGTAATGCTCATTATGTTGTTTGATAAATCTGCAGTGACCCCTGGAAAAGGTCATGCTGAAGAGGCCAGAGGTCCCTGAAAGGTTTTGGAGGTTATGCTCTCTACAACTAGTGATGAATCACCTGGCTGTATGTGTGGAGCTTTGCACATACTGGATATAGATGCACATGGGTGTGTGTTGTCCAGGGAATCATTGATCAGGTAGTCTCGCTGCATAGTCTTTATGTCATCATTCGTGTTAGGAGTCATATTGGAGTGCTCTTATTGGGCACATCTGGTTGGATTAGGTTGTCTGTCTGAGAAAAATTTATTGTATTTACTGTAGTAGTTGTTTCTTTATTACCTCTGGTAATTTTGATCACAGTAATAGCACATTAATGCAGTTTTACCATAATATGTGCTTAAAGAACACTCAACATGCCAGCTGACATTTAGTTGTAAAGTAATAATTCATTTCTCCCTGCTCTGTGTGTCTTCTGGTGTATTTTAATGATTCAAAGCTGCATATTACAGATTATAACAATGACTTTCAGGTTTGAAAATGTTCAGATAATATTAGGTAAAAAATATGTGAGCCTTCCTTATGAACAATAAAGGAAGCTCCTTTTGGTATGAAGTTATTTCCTCCGAAATAAGGAGGTTTAAATACAAGGAAGGGTTTGGAGCGCTATGAAACACTGTGTAGGCAAATTGTTCATCAATTTACGATAAACGATAAATCCCTGTAACAAGTACAAGGCTGTAAACCAGTGTTGAATGGCTGAAATCTTAAGGGCCTCAAGCAACAGGACATTAAAAACAGCAGGGCTTTACTTGGATATTTGTTCTTTCGGTAGGTATTTGGTTTTCATTTTCAGGATTTGGATATTCAGTCATATTCAGTAAAAAACATGAACACTAACCGGCCACTTTGTTAGGTTCAAAAATTTGTTGTCGTTCAATTTCTTCTGCATGGTTGTTGTTGCCACACAGGCTGGTTCTGAGTATTTCAGAAACTGCTGATCTGCTGGGATTTTCCCACACAGCCACCTCCAGGGTTTACAGATAATGGTCTGAGAAAGGGAAAATATCCAGTGAGCGGCAGTTCCCTGGGTCGAAAAAGACTTGTTGATATCAGAGGTCAGAGGAGAATGACCAGACTGCTTTGAGAAGACCACACTGGGTGGCACTCCTGTCGGCTAAGAACAGGAAACTGCGGCTAAAACATGAAACAACAAGAAGCATGGACCCATCCTGCCTTGTATCAATGGCTCAGGCTGGTGCTGGTGGTGTAATGGTGTGGAGAATATTTTCTCGGCACACTTTGGGCACCTTTGTACCAACTGAGCATTGTTTAAATGTCACAGATTACCTGAGTATTGTTGCTGACCATGTCCATCCCTTTATGACCACAGTGCACCCATCTTCTGATGGCTGCTTCCAGCAGGATAACACACCATGTCACAAAGCTCAAATCATCTCAGACTGGTTTCTTAAACATGAGAATGAATTCACTGTACTCAAATGGTCTCCATAGTCAACAGATCTCAATCCAATGTAGCATCTTTGGGATGTGGCGGAACTGGATTTTTGCATCTATGGATGTACAATGTTATTTTAATTTTTCTTTACAGAGCATCCCAAAACAGGGTTGGTTAGACCAAAAAAAATTTCTTGTACCAGAAAAAACACACATTTTGCATCGCTTATTTACAGAGTGAAATACTTTACATAGGAAGCACAGAAGTTATCTTATATTTGAAATATAAATTATTCATATTCACATTAATCAGTTTATATAGCAAGGTGCTTTACAAAAATCCAGTAAAAGACTAGAATTAAATGTGGACACAAATGCATACAAAACTTTTCTTTTCTCTCCTTTTTTAGCGTCTCGTTTAATTAACACCATGTGTTTTGGTGTGCCTGTAGCCTGGAACAATTTTAATGCAGTACTGATGACCTTGATACCTTGGCAACTCTGTTCTCAAAATTTTGTAGCAGTAATGTGCATTTAATTGAATTTGCAGCTACAGTGATAACTTGCTAGAGATGAAGACAAATTACAGTAGAGGAGGGAAAGGAAGAAGTGAGAAAAGACAGACAAAAAAGATGGATGGAATGTAGGAGTAAATGAGAGTGAGGTTATTTTGCTCCCAATTAATGAGAGCAGAGAACCCACAAGAGTCATTTCTATTCCTTTTTAATTGAGTTTAGTTATTTCCAGCAGGTAACATATTCGTCATATTTGCCATTCCATTTGGGAGTCGTTAAGGAGGTGGTGAAGAAGGAAGGTAGAGAGACTTCTCTCAGATCTTAAGGTGTTGTGTACTCGGGGCTATCTCCTGCAGCTAATTTTTTCTCAGCAGGTGATGACAGGCTTTCACAAGGTCACACCATTACCTCTTTCTGTCTATCATTCTCTCCCCATTTACCTTCTCTCTACTTTTGCACCCTCACAAGCTGTCTTGGTGATTCTAGTGACTCTAAGTTTTCCATCTTTCGCTCTAATTTTTTTCTACCCTCTTGCCATTTCTCTTCTCTCTATTTTGACATTTTTTTTTTTTTACAGTTCGCATTCCTGGGACAAAGAGTTTTTGCTGTATGCTGTAGTCTGTATGGCAGTGTTACTCTGTATCCCCTTGCAAAGGCCCACACCTATGTATCGTGTCCTGATTATGGCTATAAATGATGGATCATAATTGCCTTTGCTCCCAAAAATTCAAGTACCTGTCCACTATTTCATTGAAGTAGCATGAAAATGTCTTTTATTATTCCTGTTATTTATATACAAATATAACAGCCTTAAAATAACCATTTATAACAGACAATGATGTCTGTTAAACGAAATCAGCACTGCCACAGTTTCTAAAAACACAAGGCTGTCATGTTGCTACATGGCCCACTCATGTAATTTTAAAGCAATGATTTAAAGACTTTATGCATAATTCACTGTAATCTCATTCAGAAGAGGACTGTGAATCTCATTAGCACCTCATTAGGACTTTCCTGGTGAGAGAGAGAGAGTGAGAGAGACAGATAGGGAAGGGAAAAAACGATTGGGAGGGACATGGAAAGGAGTCGAGCCCAGTTCAGGGCTGAATTGAATTAACTGAGATTTGGAAATGTTTAATAATTTTTTTTAACTTAAACGAGGTCATGTTGGAAGAACTACTGAAACATTTTTGAATGCAAATTTTGATTAATTAGGGGATATCTCTGTGATGTCAGGTCTTTGCTTGTAGTTGGAGTGCTATTTATCAACCTGCAAAAAACCTGGATTTGTGAAAAACGAAAGTACATAGCCTTCACTTGTACTCCTTCTTACATACTTAAGAATAAAATACAATTATGAGAGTCTCTTGAGTTTATCAAGAATAGAGACTGCCAGGGTTCATTTTTGCACCTGTTTTCGATTTACTTTGAGAACAATGTTTGTTAGTTTTAGACGAGTATAAAGTAGTTGGTTAGTAATAATCTTTTATTTTTAGACATTTTAGCATAGTTTTTAAAAGTTTTTTTGATTTTGTGTTTTTATTTTTTAATTCTAAATTTTATGTGACCGTTTGGCACCAGCATATCTAATGCACCGATTGAAATTTTCTTGGCTGATTCCAATTTCTGATTTTCTTTCTTTTCTTTCTTTCTTTTCTTTTTTTTTAAGTGTGACCTGCCAAAGTTTTCTTTCTAAGTACTATAATTGACAGCATGTACAAGCAAAAATCAACTTTTTCTTTCAATGCAAAATGTTATTTTCATAACAAGACAAAATTATTAAACTTTACACTTTTCCCCAAACTGCAATAAGCTACAGGATCTTCTCTCCCTTAAACAACTCTGAAAATAAAATGCTGTGCTGCTTGAAAGAGGTACAAATAATTAACTGAAAATGAGCTGCTGTACACCCACCTTTACCTGACATATTTTACCTTAGCAAACAAAAGCAGGTGCAGCATATTGATATAAGAAAACAAATGTCAGGTACTTGCATCATTTTCCAGTATGTTTATAACTTCACCAGATAACAGGACATCGAGCCTTTTCTCTTTTTCACTGGTTTCCATAATGTTCCTCGTAACTACTTTGAGTCTTTCACTGCTCATACCGAGGCTCCTGGCTCCGAGCTCTGGATAATTTTAGCTTTAGCCACTTGCCCTTTGTTAGCTTCTTTAAAATATCCACGTTCAGCTGGGTGAGGGTGATTTAAGTGTCTGATAAGGTTTGCCGCTACGAATGTTTTCATTGTGCCCCCCCCCCAGTATACTTTGGTGAACTTTGTCTTCCTCACTGAGAATGAAGAACTCATTAACAGCCACAGCCACATGCTAATGACGTGTGGCTGTGAGTGTGTGAGCGACTATTTGCCTTCACTGCTGTGCATGTGTTGTGCATGCATGAAACAGACTCGTTTGTAATCAACCGGTGAGGCTGACCCGTCGGTCAAAGGTCCAGGCTGAGCATGCTGAAAATTGGCCAATTCAGGTCCACGGCCGGTCGATTGGTGCGTGTCTATTTATGCGCTTGTGAAACGTGAGATTTCAGGTCATTTCAAATACTGTAAAAGATGATAAGAGCTAACCTTAACCATCCTCGCTCAACCTAGCTAGCTATAGCTTTCAAAATAGATTGTGTCAGCATAGAACATAATCATACTATTTATTGTCAAACAATGCTTATCATGAAGTTGAAAACCTGAATGGTTTGGGCTCTCTCTCTAATTTTGTATGTAGTGACTTTTGTGGTTAAATGCTGTTACATAATTAGAATTGAAATGATCATGTAGCATGCATCTTGATATTCACTGACCTACCATTAGAGCAGCTAAATGCAGAGTAACGTACTACTGAGTGACCTTATGTCTCTGGTTCAGTTGTTCACACTCAGCAGAGTACCTTTCATCCTGAAATTGGTGCTTCAAAAACTTCTTAAGTGCAGCTTTCAGAAGTTTGACAAATATAAGCCCAGGTCCTATTTGTGAGTGTAGATTAATGTATGTATATCACAATATTTATGAAAAAGTGCATGAATTTTAAAACGGAAAGAATTAATCAAGTAAATATAATCATTTAAAATGTCTGTCTTTAATCAACAGTGGCAATCTACTGATGTCACCTTTCAAAATGCCTCTAGTTAAATTTCATAGACTTAACAGTTATTTACCTCAAAAGATGATCAACAGATTACATTTTTAATGGAAATGTCTATTACACCTTTACAGTGGATTATATTTAAAGAATGTGGCAACTAAATTTATGAATTAACCAAATATTCGATGAGAAATGTGGCAATTAATGTGTATGTCTCTACTGGTGAATGCACTAGACTGGAGTCTAAGTAGTTTGACATCCTCACTTGAAGTAGTGAAATGTCAGTGAGAGATGCTGCTCATCTGACAGATGGCATATGGAGAGTACTGCTCTGACCTTCTGTTCACCTGCGCTGAGGAAAAACTCACATACACACACATAAACACACAACACCTGCTGCTCCGCCCCTCTCTCACCGCCTCTCTTCTGATTTCAAACTGCTTAGTGACATGAAAGACAATGCTTTAATGCTAGATTATCTCTCTAGGCATATTCGTGTGTTTGGACCAGTGTAACATACTAGTCCAGAGTGATACCATAATGTCTGCTGATTCAGTGTGTGGGCGTAAGAAGGAAGGAGAAGAAAAAGCCTGTGGGACTGACTGCCTCAGGTGGCAGGTGTGGGTGTTTGTGTAACAGGCAGGATAGCAGCTGCTGTGTTCCTATCAAGTATCTTTAGTTACACACAGAGAGTTCTGACACTAAACCAAAACCTGTGACATTGAAACATGATCAGCCTGGATCTGTTCACCCACAGACAAAAAGGAAAAGAAAAACTGCACACACAAACTTGGATTTCAGAACTACATCAAAACATTGTCACCATGCTCTCATTCACGCACAGTTTGACCCCCTGTTTCAACAAGCTGTTTTTACAACATCTCTAATCATTTATTAATCTTCAAAAGGAAGAAAGAAAGGGGCAACAGCAGGAAAGAGTTTTGTGTGTTCTCCTGAAGAGCACCTGTAAGCTGTTTTTTTGCATTCCTCGTGTTGGTCTTGGCTTTTGTTTTTTTTTTCCACTTGACAATTCCAGAGGCCTTTTTGCTGGTGTTAGCTAAACAAGCACTGACCTGGAAATTACCGCAGAGCCACAGAGATACTTTATACTTGCTGCAAGTTATAAAAGATGGGATTCTCTCCCGGTAAAAGAGTGTGTTCATTCTTCGTGCACCTTCAGGGTGACTAGTGACAGCAGAATTATTTGAGAAACTTTGCTGTAACCCAGTCACCCTGATGAAGACACAGACACTTTTAAAGTCTCTCTCAATGGATGTCTCATCCCAATTCGATATGTTAAAGTATAGAGACGTGCTTGATATACATTAAGTCATGCAAGATGACAGTAACATCTCCGACCTTTGTGTGCCTTACGCTTACACCCCGGGGGGAAATTTTAAGCACGATGCACACAGTGGAAGAGAAAAGACAGCATGAAAGGCTGGTCAACTCTGAGAAACACGAGGATGGAGGAGGTAATAAAGAGGTCACATTTGATGTCAGATGGTTTGCTAATTTGTGGATGTGGCAAATTTTGTATTCCTACAAAACACATACATTTGATTGTATATGTGTACTAATAAATTCATGTGTGTTGTCAGCTTTATGTATGTTGTATTGTGTATACAGTACATTATTTGCAATGGTTATCTTTGTTAGTATATTTATATTTGCCCTGAAGATATTGTTGTCTAAGTATCTTACAGTACAATTACAAGAGCTTATTTCTAATTTTACTTAACCAGCTGATGGACAGGAGCAAACTAGCCAAGAATTTTCTCAGATGGCGTTTGGAGTGACAGAAGCCCAAAGCTTACATCTGTGCCATAGGTATATGCAGAGGATAGATGGATGGAAACATACACAGTTAACTGCCAACCTCTGCAAGGGGTTCGTAGGTTGGTGCCTCAGTATACCCAGGGCAGTTCTTAACATCTAAGGTACTGTAAACAAACAGACAGACATACAAGTAAGGGATGTTGCTGTGGGGAATCGGAGCATGTGTGTAAGATGGGCTTCTGGCTGCTGAAATACCTGGGATAGTACTCTGGGGTTTTGCAGTAATGTGGGATTATTTGTATATTTGGTATGTGTTTGTGTCAGATAAAATACTATAATGCATCTTCTCTGTGTCAGCTAGATACATCTGAGACCTGCATAATGAAGCAGGATTTGGGTTTATCCAGGTAACTTAAGGGTTAACCCTAGGTTTTCACTATTGGAAAGGCAGTTCATTTCTTAATGCAGCATAAGTTACCATGGTAACTAATACTGCAGACCTAACCTGCTCTCGAGCAGGTTATGTTCCAGATTATAGATCAACAGACATGAAATCGCCATCTACTGACCAATGAAAATGAAATGATTACTGATGAAAATCAGGAAGAAATATTGATTCTTAGACACACTTGTATTCCTTCTTTTTTTTCCCCTCCCTGTTGGCTATAAACAATTTTATAACAGTTTCATTCTTTAACTTACACAGTCAGCATTTTTGCCATCTTTCCTTTCTGGCTTCAGATAGATTACATTTTATTAATATGGTACCATTTCTCTATTCTTACTGACCAAAGTGCTTAAAGCTCACTTGCATTCATACAGTACTTATAATACTTTCCCTCTCATACACATTCACACTCTGCTGCTTTTTCCACACCCGCGGTGTGCTTAGTTTGTTTTGTGCGTTTAACGTCTTCATATTTTTCCCCATATTGAGTTGATGGCCACCTTTGTGTGACTTGCCGATGTCAGGGTAAGTGAAGCCAGATAACAGATGGATATCCTGGGTATGTTGTACTTGCTTCGTAGTACAGTGCCCTGGTGTGAACTTTGTTGTATTGTACAGTTTTTCTCCAGTGTTTTGCTAAAGGCTATTCAGTCACTCTGCTGCTTTCAAACTTTGTGATTGCAGCTTTTTGCTTTTTTTTTTTTTTTTTTTTAAATTTCACTTCAC
>VUQI01063870.1:12152-22517 GCA_015106735.1 Paratilapia polleni
TCTGACTTCCACATCTTTGAGTTCTTCTTACTGGTATAGATAATAAACAGTCTGGAAGTTGGGGAAGCAGATTTTTTTAGATGTACACACTGTACTTAGTTCTGTAGGTGCAAATCGTATTAGTTAAAAATCATGTAGTGCGCATGGTGTAACAAGCCTTTTACCCCAGCAGTAGCTTATAATGGAAATGGATGTTAACCTTCAAATGAAGACTGATGTCCATTTTGATGTAGCATACAAAAATATTATTAAAATGACTTGGGAACTCAAATGTAAAAGTCATTTTATTATTGTAGACCGCAGAATATGAATCTGTGTTCAACATGGTCCTTACTGATTGAAAGTATATGAAGGAGAAAGCTGTAATAAATATGGCTTAACAAAAGAGGCGGAGACAGCTCCATTCATCTACATCTGTAAAAATATTCAGCGTCCCTCTAACAAGCTAAATGTGTTTCATAATCACCACCTCTTTCAGTAAAGCTTTCCCCTTCCTCATACCCTTTTCTTTCTTCTCTTTTGTAATATAATGAACCATGTCTTGAACCTTCCTTTTAATTGGCGTTGACTCAGATGAGAAGAGTGAGGAAAAGAAAAGTAACATTACATAAATTAATATTTACCAAGAAAAGAGTCGCTACAAAGCAATTCAGCCATGCATTTAGCTTTTGTGCACACTGCCTCCTTGGATTTTAACGGAATGTTATTTAGAATAAATAAAGCACTGTGGCAAAATGAGGGGGTCTTTTAGAGGGACTGATGAGCCACAGTGGAGCCACTTCAGCCAGGGAAATTAACAGACTGAATAGATGCTCAGACTTTGTAGCTCTATAATGAGACTCCCACACTCCTCATAGTTTTGCTCTTACTGTACATTTACTCACATATCTGCTTTTTTTTTTTATTATGTCCACATGAACCAAAAAAATAATGGTGCACCAAGTCACATTAACATAAGTTTAATATACATGCATGTAAGCACAAAGGAACACATGCATGTATGTATGTATGTGTGTGTGTTTGTAGGAAATTCACTCTAAAAAACGTGTGAAAGCATACACATTGCAATTACTGTAATTGTAACAAATAATACTGAAATATCTCATGACTATTTACCTTTTTCCTGTATTTCATGTTTGTGCCTTAACATTATTTTGGCACAATATGAGTTTATTACAACTTTCATAAGGAGTGTGGATTAGAAACCACTGAGAATGCAGTCTGTTTAACTGACGGTAAGGATAGAAGTAAAGAAAGTGAAGCTACCTTTACTCCATGTTTCCTTGACTTCCACATGATGCAAAGTATTAGACATTAGGCACGAGGAACAATCCGTATAACCACAGTGTGCGTCATACCCATACTATGGGTCTATGGATATTGTGGGTCACTGTGCATACCCACTAGGAAATAAGCCTGGTCATCTCTATAGAAACTCGCACCTTTTTACTTGATGTAGCTTAAATCTTGTGCTGAGCTCCAGCACCTTTCCTGCAATCCTTCCACCCACAGAAAATGATATCAAGTGTGCACATTTATAAAAACCCCTTTATTCCCTGTATTTATGCTAATATTGAAGTGCACATGAAAGGAAAAATTACAGTAAGATGAAATAGATTTTACTTGACCTTTAGGCGTTTGCAACAGGATGTACTAACCATCTCTGAGGTTGTCTTTACTTATAATATAGAACAGGAGTATACCCTTAATCTCATCATTCTTAATCTCACCAGTTCTTGTTTTCTGTTCCTTTTCCTTGGCTAAGAATAGGTATATGCTCTAGAGAGGACTAGACCATTAAGTGTTGCTGCATCCACCAGAAATACTTGTTGGATAATAAGCTGATTATTCATAAAATAAACAATCTAAAACACCAGTTAACTACTGAATCAGAGATGTTATGCAGCCAGACATCACTGCAGATGGCTGCAACCCTCTCTCTGTGCCAGAAGTTGTAAACAGACAAGGTGGAAAGTAAGACGGGACAGTTCCATGAACCAGTTCAGTTCTGTAGTATTGTAATCTAGAAAATGATTAGTTGTATGTACACTTTGTCAGAGTCTACTAGCATAGAACCACATTCTGCACAGGTGTATGGATGTTAACCTGCATACAGTCAATCAGCTGGTGCCAGCACTTTTACTGTTAGCCACACTCTGCAGGGGTGCAAAATGCCACACATTTCAACTGCATTTAAAATATCTTTTAGTTTTTGAAAAATGTAATTAATGTATCAAATAGCTCTTAAATACATACTCAATATGTATATGGACAAAGTTCAACCCCGTCCAGCGTCTTAGTCAATTAGTCCATTTTAATCAACTTGGAAATTAGTTGGCTGGTTAGTTTTTTGGGTATTTAAAATTAATGATTTTTGTGGGTTTAGTGAGTACTGCTATGCAATTCCTACTTGTTAGAATGGTATAATTATTTTGTCTTTGTGTTGCCTAGAAATAAAAAAAAATAAAACTAAAATAAAAATGTTGGTTTGCAAAGATTGTTGATGCATTCCAGGTCACTGAGCATGTGCCATTCCACTTTTCCAAACCCTTGCTTGTAATAATTTATGACCTTGAAACCAATCATGATTGTTTATGCTTGGACTAATTTTGTGGGGATTCATTCAACCAAAATGTCCTTTCACCTGTGTCATCCTAGCAAAGATTCTTTCCTTGTCTCCCCTTCTGGATCATAATAATTGCACAGAAACACAAACGCGTAGACAGCCGGTGCATATTCACTCATGCACAAGCATACACCCCACAAAGGCAAAAGGCCTCATGGGGAGTGGCTGTGGCTTTGCATGCGAAATATCTTTATTCCCCACTGAAATGACCTGTTTAGTCTGAGACTAAAGCTGCCACACTACCATGTAACTGCCACGGTTTCCAACACAAGCTATGTGATCTGTTTTCCAGTTGATGTTTGTTCTAAGCACATGATTCTATTTTGTGAGATCCTTCCTTGTTTCTCAAAAACACAGATGCTCCAGTTTCATAAGTATGTATTTGTTTCCCCTTTCTGTTGACTTGGCAGTTGTCTGTCCAGTACAGCCTGAGGCTGCTGGGCTGCCATATTATCCCATAACAGTGTCTCCCTATAGATTGTAGGACTTCACATTAGAAATGGGACTCATGGTGTGCTTCCTAGGGTTCAACTTCCACTGTGGTTCAGTCAGGTGCTCATAGCTAATGTGATTCCCTGCAATCTGTGTGTCTGAATGTTTGGGCGTGATTGTTTTTTACTAGTATTTTCTCTATTATGAACCACTCAAGTGGTGAATACAGCTCATTTACAGTAATGGAATATTTATCACACACAGAACAGATTTTACAAGACAGATGTCTGGGCTGAAGTGTCAGGTATTTTCTTTTTAAAAGGCTATAATCTGAAAGCCTTGCATTTTTTCTGACTTGTCTTTACTGGGCCCAAGTTGACAGTTGGCCTGCATCCTATCTCTGATATACCTGAAGGCCATGTGAGGTGGCCATAAACTAGCTGTGTTATAGATGTGTATTGATTGGTCAACAAATCTTGATTGGCCTGTAACCTGTAAAATCCTGTGAATGCCTTTATTAACCACATTAGTAATAAATGTTCAAAACTGAAAACAAGCCATGGATGTTTTTTTTTTTTTTTTAATTCTTCTCAGTATGGTTGTGTTTTCAGGTGGATTTGGTCCTGGTCACCATTGTGGTAACTCATGACAGTCTCTAAATTCTTTCTTTAAAGTTTAAATTTCTATTGTTTTGGGCTTTTTAGCCTTTGAGATAGGACAGTGGAGAGAAGACAGGAAAGCTGGGAGAGAGAGCAGTGGAATTACAGGCAGAAAATGGGCTCGGGGTGGATTCGAACCTGGGTCTCTGCAATAGAGAGCCAGTTTAATAATAGCTAATGATTAAATGCAAGTGGTGTATGAACACATGGAGAGTGAAAGGAAGTGATGAAGAGGAAGTGCTCAGTGCGTCATGGGAAGCCCCCAGCAGCCTAGGCCTAGGTCACCTAGAAAGCCTTCAATTAATCCAGCATTCTGGATTAATTGAAGGCTTTTCAGATGACTCCAAGATTCCTCATGGTGTTACTGGAGGCCAAGGCAATGCCATCCAGAGTAAGTATCTGGTTAGATGTCATATTTCTAAGATTTTTAGAGCCGAGTACAATAACCTCAGTTTTATCTGAATTTAGAAGTAGGAAATTAGACGTCATCCAGGCCTTTATATCTTTAAGACATGCCTGTAGTTAATTGATGTGTGTCATCTGGCTTCATGGATAAATACAGCTGGGTATCATCTGCATACCAGTGAAAATGTATGCTGTGTTTTCTAATAATACTGCTTAAGGGAAGCATGTATAATGTAAATAGAATCAAGGCAGTGAGGTCTGTGCAACTTATCTTCAGTGCTTAGGGTGCCCAATTTTATATTGCTTATACCATCATTTTCCACAGCTCACTTTTATGAGACCTGCTTTCATATAATTATGTTTTATTGATTAATCCCCCCCCCCCCAAACACACACACACGCATTTAGTTTTTCTCTGGGTTAGCTCTGGCTGTCCAATGAAACACTACACTGTTGATGAATTTGTATTTCTGTGTGCAGGTTGTATATGTGCCACAGAAAGAGAGAGATCCCAAGGAATTTAGCTGTTGAATCTCTCAAAACCCTGCCTCATCCCTCTGTCAGAATCCTTCATCACAGCCTCTGACCTTTAAATTTTCCCCTTCATTTCTTTTAGAGTCTTGTTGTCAGTCTTCGTCTCAGTCTCCTCACGTTTTGATGAAGATGTGCTAATAGATATGCCCTTTTTCCTTCCCTTGTCTCATTGCCAGTTTTGAATACTCTCCTGACTTATCTCACAGCCCCTCACCATTTAGAATAAGCCACACACAACACACTTCAGCGTACCCCCCCCCACCCAGTTTCAGTTTGTATATGCTCCAGCCCCTCTAAAGATAAGTGAGTGTAGCTGATAGATGGAGAGTTTTGCTAGACAAACAAGTGAACCTTTAAGTTATTGCTGGTACATTTACATTGATGTTTTCAAAATATCAGCGTTGAATAATGTGCACGTTCCTGTATAGACAAACTAATTTAAAAGACAAACGTAAAAAACAAAAAAACATTTTATTCTGAGGACACACGAAATTTGCCATCCTACTGGGTTGGATTTGCTCTTAAAAAAATACACAAAAAGCACGTGTTTGATCCTTGGTTTCTGTCAATATTTTGATTAACCTGGAAATAATCCTTTGAATCAAGAAAGTCAGCAGTGTTCTTCAGATTTATCACAATAATAATAAAATAACAGATTTTCACAAAGAAAGCCTCTGTAAAATAAACTCAGTCTGAAATATTTTAACAAAAGCCAGCTATTGATAAAAGTAATATGTATGCAGTTAAAGGACATTGGGCTTATCATTTAGCTGCAGTAAGGTGGTTGTTAGACCACAGAACACAGTGTTGGTCTGGCTTTGTAACTGTACAGTATCGGATGTCTGAGCTGGAATAGATGGCTCCTTGGACACTAGTTGGACTCTAAAAGGTCAACCTTTAATTTGGCAGTTAAGTTACAGTGGGATCTATGGGACTTTGCTGTCAGGTTTCCCTGCCTTTTATCTCCTCTAACTTGAACTGTTTCCTGTCTGACACAGGCCTGCCATGTTCTCTCTCTCCTTTTTATAAAGATGTTCTTTTCACAGTTTCTTGTCAGTCCCGCTTTGCTTTTCTCCCTCTTCCCTATTCAGCCACTCTCTCAGCTACGTCTCCAACAGGATCCTGTTCTACTACATTAATGGCTTTCATTTATTTTAGTTTATCTGCAGTCAGATCCCTTAGGCCTAGAGTTAGCTGCTGTTTTATTTATATTGTTTGTGTTTTGACAGTTGTTTTGGGTAAACTTTGCCAGTGTACTTATTCACTGAGGGAAGGCTACATTCTTCGTCAGAGTAACTGTTTTCTCTAAATTCATTCAGCCTGCGCTGTCAGTCAGTGGAGATCCATATCCTGCTGCTGCTTGAAAGAAACACATGGGGAAATAAATATGGAACAATGAATAAAAAATATATTGTAGTAGATCAAATGCATGTAAGGTAAAGTTTTAGACTGTGATAGCCATCATGGAATTGAAATTAGGACAGTGACCAGCCCTGAGACTGAATTATTCTATAAGTAGAAGTTTGTGGAAGAGGAACATAAATGAAGTGGAAGATTAAATACTTTTGGCCTCTCTCTTTCACTTACCCACATTCACACACACTTGTGCACACACTGGCTCACATCTTAATTACTGAGGCTTGATGGGTACTTAACCTTGCCCCTTGCTGCTTATGCTAATGCAGAGAGGTCAGGAGTGTGTCGAGTGGCTGGCTCGCTGTCAAATCAGCCAGAAACAACTGTCGGAGTGGAGATGAGAGGATGAGGGAGACAGAGAAGCAAGGACAAGTCGAATATAGGAAAGGAAAAGGAGAGAGAGGTTAGGAAAAGTAGGGGTGTAGTAAAAGTAAATCGCTTATACGTGATTTGGTTCTTGTCAGTGTGTGATTCTTACTTTTGCTTCCCCCAAAATACATTGAATTCAAATCAGATGCACATACACAAAACTCCTCACTACTCTTACCAGTATGACCTCATCCTTTAAGCAACATGCTTGTAAAGGAGCATATGGCTGGCTCTGTGTGTGTGTGTAATGAGCTCATCCTCTCCCCCACTATGTATGGCTGAGGATGTTGAGCAGCAGGGAGAGTCATTGAGAGGACACAGTTACACCAGTGTTATGCTTGCCGTGTTTCCAAGTACGCTAGGGTCTGTTAGTGTCTGTGTGATGTGACCTTCATTATCGGAGGGTGTGTGTGAAGCTCTGTGCTGATGTCCAGTTTGTTGTGACCGCACGGACTTACCCGTGCAGCCGCTACACTACAAGGGTACCAACAACTCCAAGTGGGGTAGAAAGAAAGAAGTATGATACAAGGTGTGCTCACAGAGTAATGCACCTCCATCCATAAAAATCCAAAACCATACCTGATTTATATTTAGCTGGTCTTTCCTTCAAGGTCAGCTCCTTGTGAACCTCTAGACTGCTTCCAGCTGGATGCTGTTTTTAGATTGCTCTATGGAAGTCCCATGATCACCACTTGCACATGTGTGTCTGTGATAATACCATGAAAATCAAACTTGTGTGGAGAGTGTGAATCAACACTTCAAATTGACCTGGGTTTGCATCAAGGATCATGAATGATGATTTCCAGCTACGATCCAGAGACCTGTCAGAAGTTTATAGTGGTAGAGCCCTCAGTGTCTAAGTCTATAGGCATAGGCATAGGCATATCAGGTCAGGAATGCCACCAGGTCATGCTTCTCGATTATTCAAAATTTATGGCATTGTGAGTTCCTCTCCTAGGGTCATATAGTCATTGCTAAGTTCTCCTGAAACATCCTGAGGCGTCTGAGAGAGAGCATTTGGCATAAAATGAAAGTCAAGTTGAAGCGTTGCCATTTGGACAGACTGAAGGAGATCCAATGGGCCTTGCAGATGCGCAATGTGGGAGCAATCCAAAATTGGCAGCCACACTGGAAGCGTTACAGCACTACACAAGGAGAGGACCTTAAAGGGGAAATGAGCCAAATTTAAAGCGGGTTTTAAGTCTGAGTAGCAGAACTTTGTGATAATAATCTCGGCCTAACAGACACACACACACAGACTTCAGGCTTGCTGACCTGCTTTGAATCTTGCTCTAAGTGCCTAGGAAACCTAATTACATTAGTATCTAGATTTTAGTGGTTTAAATCTAAACAACTAAAACATACACATTAGATGCTTCTGTTGGAGATGGTGGATATCCTGATGACCATAGAAATGAAAATTTATCCTGTGTGCAGGACAATACATACTTTCCAGTAAACCCAAAGTGATGCCCCACTTGCTGTGTTACAAGCTAACAGACAAACATTTAATAAAAAGAATAAAGATGAATGCCTCTAAATACTACCATTTGTCATATTTCCTGTTAACATCGACAGCTATTTTCACATGTAAAACACGACTGGCAGTTGTGAAAACATCAGCATTTTCGCTCAGTTTATGTCACTACATTTCATTTGGAGTAACTACAATAATCCATAAAGTAAAGGCCTCTCTTTCACTTCAGGTTTTGTTGTGAAAAAGTTGAAGAGGCCTTTATATAGGTCATGCACTGAGGTCCATCTAATGCCTAAAGTTATTTTAATGTCATATTCATAGCAGGGGCATCTCCAAGTCAACCTGATCAATTCAGTTGGACATTTAGTCTGGTCTAATTTGACTGATTCACTGTGTCCACTGAGCTGTTAAAAACCAATATGTACAGCACAGCACTCTGTACCATTAATACATGCCACAGAGGTCATACATGTATGCATAGAATATTGTGCACTGATGCCACTGCCAGCCAGGACCATGGATATGTGTATCTACTGTATGTTTGGAGCATGTGGTGTTCATTGTGCGTGCGTGTGGTCTTGATGCTATGGAGAGCAGTAACAAAGAGTTGACGGAGGGCCGTAGAGATTTAGGGCGAGGTGCCAAAGAAGTCAAAGAGAAACACACACACACACACACACACACACACACACACACACACACACACACACACACACACACGGTTGGAAGAAAATCAACAAGTCAGTTATGGTCAGAGTGCCTTGTTCAGGTTTGAAAGTATTAGGTTTCAGAGAGCATTGGCATTTTAATTTGATACCCACTATTCAAACCGATTCTTAGATGAATGTAAGATGAAAAAACCGGCTCCATTCATGGTCCCTGTGGGGAAGTCCAGTCCTGTTGACACCTGCACCGGTAACAGTTCTAACCATGCTCTGTCTTGATCAGTTTTCAGCTGAAAACCTGTCAGTCGTATGTCAGAAGAAAACAGGGATCTTTTTAATCTAAGTAAGTCTCTGTTGATTTAGATAACTGATGGCTTCACAGCAAAAGCCCCTAAACTAAAAGTAGATTCATTCCAGGTCCCTGATTTCATGATAGTATTTTTCATAAAAATAGCAGCATATGAGGATCACTTGTCAGAAGTGAGCAGAGATCAGCACCAGATGGAAACAGCCTGAAAGTGATAATTATAATATTAATATTATATTGGTTTTTGTGAGCAAAATAAGTTCACACACAAAATTACCCCCAACTTAACTTGCACACCACCCTGTTCTGTTGGCACTCATTACCTGCAATCTACCTGCCATCTGCATACTGCCACAACCCCCATTTGTCTATCTCAGGAAACCAGTTTACCTCAAGGTGGATCATGCAGAAGCTGTTATGTAAGACAGAAACCTTCACTGCTAAGTCTGAGAACTTCACAACTGAAATAAAATGTAAGAAAAAAAAAGACAAAAGGCAATAACCAAGGCACCAAATACTGTGTCCCTTGAGATGCTCAAGAAAACAGTCCAATGTTCTGCAAGCCAGCATGATTTTAGCGTACACTTCCTGTGTGCTGAACTCTGAGTATTCGCTAATGTGTTCGAAAGGAGGTATTATATAACTATTAGAAGCATGCACTTGTTTTTCCTTTTTCAGTTAAACTTATGAAAAGCTTTTCCAGGGACGACAGAGGCTTTGAGACAATTGCAGGCTTTCACCATTTTCTTTTAAAAATTGCATATTATTTCTATTAAAATTATTTTTAACTTTAGTTTTATTTTCACTAAAGTGTGCCTATTTTGTGTGTGTGTTTGTTTGTACATTTATTGGCAGAGTACCAACAAACCCAACCACGGGGGGCCACAAACCAGTGTACTCCAGGTACCAGTCTCAAGCCCGGATAAATGGGGAGGGCTGCGTCAGGAAAGGCATCTGGCATAAAATCTTTACCAAATCCCAATTTGTGGATCATCATGAACGAGATTTCCATACCGGATCAGTCGAGGCCCGAGTTAACAATGACCTCTGTTGGCCAACAGGGTGCCAGTGGAAACTGTGCTACTGGTGGAAGGAAGCAAGGCCAGGAGCACTGGAGGTGGATTCAAACTGTAGATAGGAAAAGAAATGGAATAGGGGTAATACTGAAGGAAGAGTATGTAAATAGTGTTGTGGAGGTGAAGAGAGTGTCAGAATAGATCATGTGTTTGAACCTGGAAGGGGTGATATTGAATGCTGTCAGTGCGTATGCCCCACAGGTTGGATGTCAGTTAGAAGAAAAAGATGAATTCTGGAGGAAGTTGGATGAAGCTGGATGAAGTCTACCACTTCATCCAACTTCCATCTGGGCTTGAACCAGATGTCTCAAGGCATTGGGCTTGAACGCACCTCAAGCCCAATGCCTTGAGGCATCTGAACACACCTCTTGGGAGAGTGGTGGAGCAGATTTCAGTGGA
>VUQI01063870.1:24029-40794 GCA_015106735.1 Paratilapia polleni
CTTCAGCTTTCAGGCCCCTCTCCTATGGAACCAGCTCCCAGTTTGGATTCGGGAGACAGACACCCTCTCTACTTTTAAGATTAGGCTTAAAACTTTCCTGTTTGACAAAGCTTATAGTTAGGGCTGGATCAGGTGACCCTGAACCATCCCTTAGTTATGCTGCTATAGGCTCAGGTTGCTGGGGGCTTCCCATGATGCACTGAGTGTTTCTTCTTCACTCACCTCTCTTCACTCTCCATGTGTTTATACACCACTATTGCATTTAAACATTAGTTACTATTAAACTCTGCTTCTTGCTCCCACAATGTGTTTTTTTTGGTCCCATCTCCATCTGCTCTCTTCTTTTCCCCTCACCCCCAACCGGCCATGGCAGATGTCTGTCCCTCCCTGAGCCTGGTTCTGCTGGATGTTTCTTCCTGTTAAAAGGGAGTTTTTCCTTCCCACCGTCGCCAAGTGCTTCCTCATAGGGGGTCATCTGATTTTCTTGGGGTTTTTTTGCCTAATATTGTAGGGTTTTGTAGCCTACAATATAAAGCACCTTGAGGCGACAGTTGTTGTGAATTGGTGGTATATAAATAAAAGTAAATTGAATTGAATGTGAAAAGAACAAAAAATAGTTCCTTTGTCCCAAATGTGATCCACCTTAAACACACAGAGCATTTTGTTTCATAACCATTTCCAGGAATCTTCTTCTTCTTCATCATCATCATCATCATCATTTGGTTCAGCTGACCTCTTCTGTGTCTAAGCATGAGATTTTCGTATTTCTAAGGGTACTATTTTTTGGCATGAGCTAGAACTTTAAAGTTAGCTAATGTATTATATCAGCTGTTTAACAGTTAACCCTTTTTACAGAGTTGAGTCAAACAATAAAGCATGGTCTTAATGCTGCATTTGGTCTTTATTAGTAAATGTGTGTTTAGGACATTTTAAGGTCCTGTAGATTTCCTGTTTTTATACATGAGTTCAGCAGCTTTAGTCTGAAAATGAGTGAAGATTAAATGCATTAGTACAAGCATATTTCAATCTAGGCACTCTCCTCATCAGTCCGGTAACAGTGGTTCAAATCCTCCAATAATGCAACACAATTTGAATTTATGTCCACTTATGAGAATTAGCAGTCAAGGAAGCTAATGTAATGTACTCTAATGGATCAAATGAACAAAAAAAAAAAAAAAAAAAAAATTTAGGATTTCAATCATTGTGAGCTGTAGAAGGAAGAATGTTGTACAGAGTTCAGGGAGGAGCTGAGACAGGCTCCGGGTGGTAGGGAAGAGTTACCCAATGACTGGGAAAGTACAGCTGAAGTGGTGAGGGAAACTGCCAAAAAGGTGTTTGGTGTATCCTCTGGACAGAGGAAAGAAGACAAGGAAACTTGGTGGTGGAATGAGGAAGTACAGGAAAGTATTCAAAGGAAGAGGTTAGCAAAGAAAAAGTGGGATAGTCAGGGAGATGAAGAAGGTAGACAGGAGTACTGGGAGGCTAGGCGTACGGTAAAGATAGATGTGAGAAAAGCGAAGGAAAAGGCTTGGAGTGAGTTGTATGTGAGGCTGGACACTAAGGAAGGAGAAAAGGACTTGTATCACTTGGCTAGACAGAGAGATCAAGCTGGAAAGGATGTGCAGCAGGTCAGGATGATTAAGGATATAGATGGAAATGTACTAATGAGTGAAGAGAGTGTGTTGAGAAGATGGAAGGAGTACTTTGAGGAGCTGATGAGTGAAGAAAATGTGAGAGAGAGGAGGACAGATGGAGGAAAGTTAGTGAATCAAAGTAAATTAAAGTAAGAGAGGCAAGGCTGGAGATGCAGATGGTTTGGACATGTACAGAGGAGGGATAGCAGATATATTGGGCAAAGGATGTTGAAGATGGAGCTGCCAGGCAGGAGGAAAAGAGAAGACTCATGGATGTAGTGAAGGAGAACATGCACAGGGTTGGTTTGACATGCAAGGGATAAGGTGAGATGGAGGCTGACGATCAGCTATGGCGACCCCTAAAGGGGACCAGCCGAAAGAAGAACAAGAATCATTGTGAGCACTGCTAGGCAGAAGAATATACTGATATACACAAATTAAAGTGTTGAAAATTATAAAAAGTAATTTACAGGTTTTCTTAAACATTTTGAAGTGTGTATGAAATTCAAAAAAGAAGCGGTAACAAACAAGTCAAGTTTACCATGTATAGCATCCTTGTTCAGCATTTTGTAACACTAATCAGCCTCTGGTGATAACCAAACATAAAATGCAGCTGAGTCTGATGGTTTTTACTATTACTGATCACAACCAACATGTTGACCTAATGATGACCTGATGATGGCACTAGAGGAAAAGCAAGGGAGCACCAAAGTGACGATTCATCCTGAAGGGGGCATGAATGTCTTTACTAGATGTGACCACAGCGGTGTTGTGTTAAACGTGGCTACTGCATTGCATTAGAATATTGGGTATCAGGAATCCATCACAACGGATAAGTAAGTTTAAACGGACACCATTTTCCAAGACAGCCATCATTTATGTGGCTGAAATGGCTAGGAGTATAGGAGATAGCTATTTTACCACCAGCTGGTGGTCCAACAAGTGGAACCCCTGGAGGTATTACTCTTGATTTCTATATTTCTGACCATGGAAGGTCCACTTTATAACTTAAAAACTTCTTCAGAGCTGCTTTGTTTGATTTTTAACAAAAACAAAAGTTACAACTTATATCTGACCCTGTATGAACATTGAAGGGATTTTTAAAGTCATTTCCATATTTTACAGACACAATTGATAAGTATAATCCTGTATCTACAGTAATTTTGCCACATACAGAAACAGATGATTGTTCAAATATATTGAATCATGTGTCCAAGTTACAGGCATCATCAAATCAACATTTGAAGAAATGTTACTCCTGCATAGCTGCACAGTGATGAGTAGTTCAAAGGATTATCCTTCTACTACCTTGATAGCACTAGGATGCATACAGCTAAGTTTGAACATTTAATATTAATTCAGTGCCAATTGAGACCTGTGCGATTCAACGAATTTCAAGTATTTACCCACACGAAGGTCTGTTTACCCTCGGCTCAGCTCTCCTGTGATGGCACACTCTGTCTGGAGTCCATCCAGGAGATGGGGCTCAGACCATCTCCTTTACTACTACATCCCCATACCTCATTTGCAAATGATTTTTGGTAAAGTGCTTATTTATGGTACAAAGAGGTTTCTGTGTTATACAGTCTTGTAAAGTTAACTTCTACATGTCTAATTCGACAAAAAGATCATTCAAAAGGGGAAGGTCTATTTAACTTTATCTCAAAAATATATATATTTTCTTAAAAATGATTTTCAGGTAGCTAACGGGCTTTATAAAAGAGTGTATGTGCCAATTTTGGTATTTGTATCCACCTGTGAAAGATTTCTCCGGAACATCAGTTTATCTGCTGCACTAAGACTGCTGACACATGTAATGCTGTTGTCCTTCAGATTAAATACATCTACGTATTTTGGCAGATGATCTCAAAAAGCAACAGGTTTTAAAAAGGAGCGTGCATGTGCAGAGACTACTGCAGAATGAAGAGGACACTCAACAGTGTGTGGAGGCTGCAGGAGATTATCTGTGTGGTGAGGCAGTCTCAAATCCTCCACAGTCAGCACTTGGAGGGGAAAAGAGGGAGCTAGGCCGCAGACACTGTAGTGATCATGTCATATAGTGTGGCTGATGTGTCACTGCATTCCTGCATATCTTAAAGTGACTGCAAGGAAATCCCAATGCAGAATTTGCTCGGGGTTTCGGATTCGTCTGTGAAAGGAGAAGAGTTGTAACCCAGTTTTTACCTCACCCAGAACTTATATTACACAAGCCCTGATTTTCACAACCTTCCCATTGCATCACACATTGAAAAGGGATGTTTACAGTTTTAGCTTTTAGCAGCCAACAGTTTGATGCGATTCCATAGCATGCAGTAGCCTGAGCAGGTGTTCCTACAACTCGATTTATCTAAGCTGAAGATGTCCCACTGATAAACTCTGAGTTTACAGACTCGAATGAGATGAGTCCTGCTGGGGCTGCCAAATACACGTCACAGGAAGAATGAAGCTAGAATGATAAAAAGTGATAGGTATGAAGTGGTGTGAACGACACAGCGCTGATCCTGACTGCTGTCGGGTAACGGCTCACTGATAGATTTGCACTGAAATGTCAAAGTTCACTACTGCAAAGACAAATGTCAGGGATTGTGTGCATTGCACTCTCCTGACTGGTAGTTCCCAAAGTGGAGGGGCAAGACTCCCTAAAAGGAATCATAAGAGAACCACGAGGGGTCACATGGAAGGACGAAGCAAAATCAAAAATATACTGTGAAATAGTCGGTAGTCAAACAATTTTTATATTTCAACCTGCAACAAGAGGCCATCCATATTGTTTAAAGCTGACTTTTTGCAGCGTGCCTTAGCATAACGACTGGAAACGGGTGTATAAATAAAACTATTTACCAAAACCTCTAAAGCGTGATAATGAACATTTTATATTTGTTTAAATTCTGTATGTCTGTGCCAAGCTGAGCTAACCAGCAACAGCTTCATATTTACTGCACAGATATGAGGCTGGTATGAAGAAAGCCAAAGAGTTGTCATCCCAAGGTTTAAAAAAAAAAAAAAAAAGCTGTTGCGTCAGATGCTGATTGCATCCAACCATTATGCATAATTGGCAGCCACGACAATATTTGCTATTTTATTTCCTATTCCCTGATATGTTTTGTTTTCATTAGCTCTATACTTTTGCTTTCGCTTAGTTGTAAGCACTAAAAATTACTTGTTCAGCATTAGAAAAGATCGTGTTTCGGATTAAAACACGCCTCTTCAGTATCCCTGAATGCTGTGAAATGATGAAATGGGAGTGGCAGGCCTGTCAAACTAATGCCATAACCTAGTGCATCACAAACCGCCACCTTGTTTTACATTCAAAATGTAGGAAATACACAAATTTGGCAAAATAACAAAACATCTTTAAAGGAATAGTTTTTTTGGCCCGCCACAATAACTTCTTTGTAAGACCATCCCTTCACTTTTTCACTCTTAAACGATCAGGATACAACATGTCGGTCAGTGAGCTTTAGAGGTTCTGGCAGGCAGAGTTTTTCTTTCTTTTGAACACAATCGGGTTAGCTGATTTCATACTTTCCTGTCTTTATTCTAACCCATGTTAACTGGCTGTCGGCTCCAGCATCATATTTAAACATATAGACGTAAGAGTGGTTTTAATCTTCTACTGTTAACCTGGGCAAGAAAAGAGAATAAGCGTAGCTCAAGGGGTCTAACGTTTCCTATAAAGGGTGCAAGCCAAGAAGGTTTAATGGTCTAAACCAGGAGTTCTCATGATCACTGTCTAAGGGCAAAATTTACATCACTCAGATCGAAGCAGACCAAAGCAGACTCATGGATGTGAAAACTATAACATGCCTTTTGCAGGGGAGAAAATCTTTCAAGGACCCACGTTAATCCTAACACTGATTTAACTGGTTTGACTGACTCAAACATTTCTATTTAATAAGCCAACCTACGCAGCTGCTACCTGAGAGAAGTGAATGAGTTCCCGACAGATTAACTTGATGTGTCACAACCCTATCAGCGTTTCTAATGTTTCAAAGATAATGTGCGTGGGAGTAATGGACCCAGTATGCCAGTTTTATTGGAATAATTGGTCCCTATCTGTTTAGATGATACAGCAAAATATTTAGATTTGAGCACTGCATGGCTGGCGGTCACCGGAGCCTGCTTTTTAAGAATCACTGGTCTAGACAGTTTTCAGAGCGCCGATGCAGCACATGTTCTGCAATGAACCTTGACCTCTGAGATTTCTGTGCAGGGGAGAAGCAAAAGACAGAACCCTGCCCCAAGAAATAAATCACATTACTGAATTTAGTCCAGTTTACTTCCACCTTATCTCACTCATCTCATGAAGGCAAATCCCCCCCCCCCAAAAGAAGAAAAAAAAAGAAAAAAAGCAAAGAACATTTTTTTGTAATACGTTTAAGATTTCTTACATGCTTGCTTTGTAATTTAATACTTAACTTGTTGTGGTCTGCCTACAATAATACAAAGTTCTCAGTTGCCCCCTGTAAAGAAACCTCTCGAAATCCAGCTGCTGACATTAGAGGGGTGACTATCTTTAACTAGTCACACATTACATCCAGATGACATAAGGAAGTAATTATTAGCTTGGATTTCTAAACTCTGAGAAAAAAAGGAAATGAGCTGTTGGACATCGAAAAAACTCAAGAACTAGACTGAACATTAACCAGCTGCAGAGATCGTCCTGAGGTTAAGTTTACCTTAAGAACCAAAGTCAAAATCTCTATTTGGGCTATTTATTCTAACAAATAATGCCCGGAAGGGAATGATAAGAACAAGACTAAATGTCTCACACACACACACAGTCACTAAACCACACATTACCTCAAGTCCTCTCAAGGGGACAAACTCACCTTATACGCGTACAAAAAGTCCATCAACTTACGTTACAAGTGTGTTACTGTGGCGTGAAATACAGCAAGATAGCTCTGTTTGTTTTTCCAGTGTAAAGGCTAAACGTGCTGGCCACTTTCCTAGAAGACAACGTGTTTCATTTCAGTTAGCTCCAGTCACGTGACCAAGGCAGATCTTCAGGGCAGGAAGAAGACGCACTCAAACATCAGTTTCACAATGTCAGCACTTAAAATCCAAACAGGACAATGTGAACACTCCTTAACTACACACACACTGTTAAGGGGGATAATAATTAACCCAGAAGGCACTGTGATAACACAAACATTTTTATATTTAGGCTACCTTCTGGCAAATCTTATTACAGCCGAGTCAAATTCTGGATCACAGGTTTAGTAGATTTTATGGGAGTCAACCGTCTTACGAACTACAAATATAATAAAGACATGCAGACTGCTGTAAATGAACAAAAGAGCACCACTCTTTGCACCATATTCTTCACAGCAACTAATGCTTTTGTATCATGTAGAAATAAAATGTCTTGTGCAACTAAAGGGGCTGAATTAGATAGATTTGCTGCTTTTAAACAAATAAAATTGTGCATTTTACACTTCTCCCGTTCATATGTGTTAAAACAGGAAAACAGGATATTGAGTACAAATAATTTTTTGCTTTGCTTTTTCATGTTTGTGAGGAAAAAAATCTGATCCTGAAGTGCTGATTAGATGTGAGCTATGCAAGATTTTATGATAAACAGTCATACACAAATATATTCATCCGTCCATCCACACCAAGCCATAATATTAGTCAGATAATTAAATTTAAAAATCCAAAAGGCACCAATAGCACAAACAGGATCGAGAGGTCCAGTTCACTGATTGGAATTAGATGGCCTAGGAGAGAGTGATGGGCTAAAGTTGCCTGTGTGCACATTTGTCAATCAAATCAGCAGCGTCCTTAAATTTAAGCCTTAGCAATATACCTCTGGGATGAGTTATTTTAAAAAATAAATAAATCACCCACTGCAGTTGTAGAATTAGGATTCAATCCCCACTTTGGGTTGGCAATGAGTTGCTGCTCCAAATGGAGGAGTTCAAGTTTTAAGTATCTCGGGGTCTTGTTTAAAATGAGGGAAGCAGAGCGTGGGAAATTGACAGATGGATTGGTGCAGCGTCTGCAGTGTTGCAGACGCTGTATCGGTCTGTTGGGGTGATGAGAGAGCTGAGTGAGAGAGCTGAGTGAGAAAGCGAAGCTGTCGATTCACCGGTCAAGCCACGTTCTTACCCTCAGCTATGGCCAAGAGCTCTGGGTAGTGACAAAGAATGAGATTGCGGATATAAGCAGCGGAAATGAGCTTCCTCTGAAGAGTGGCTGGGTTCTCCCTCAGATAAGAGTGAGGAGGTCAATCATTCAGGAGGAGCACAGGGTAGTAGCTACCCCTCCACATCAAGGGGCCAATTGAGGTGATTGGGGCTTCTGACCAGGATGCCTCTTGGAAGCCTCCGAAGTGAGGTGTTTCTGGCATGTCCAAACTGGGAGGAGACCCCTGGGCAGACCCAGGATAAGCTGGAGAGATCATATGTCTCGGCTGGCTTGGGTATGCCTTGGTGTTTCCCCAGAAGAGCAGAAGGAGGTGGTGGCCAGGGAGAGGGAGATCTGATATATCTCTGCTTAGACCGCTGCCCCCACGACCCGGATAAATGGCAGAAAATGGATGGGTGTACAGTTGTTATATGGGGGTGGGGCTATCAGGGACTATCAATAGAGGCCAAAACATAGGCTGTAAAAAAGCTTTTTAATGTTGTAACTTCAGTATTTTAACATGGTGGTGAGTCAGTGGGCATTGACTCACAATGACTCTAAGTGGCCACTAGAGGAACTTGCAGTTTTTGTCATTTCCACACCAGAAAACTTACACTAAAGTAAATGCTTGAAATTTGTGTAACTTGCGTAATTCTGAATATGTTAGCTTGAAATAATTTTTTTTTTTAAATGACAAAATATCATAAACAGTTAAATCAACAGTCTCTCTAGTTTCTCTCCATATCATTCCTGCACCAGTAATTAAGTGTAATGGATCCACTTCTCCTAAATGCTTCGCATTCTCTGCCTTAACTGGTGGGATTCGATTTCAAAGTGTTTATACCTGACAATAAAACCCCTATCTAATTTCCACGTAGGTGCAGGGGTTGTCAGCATGATCACACAGTTGTGCAAACATTCAAGAAGAAGCAGATGACAAAAGCGCAAAGCTAAGGTAAAGCTGGGATTTCCTTGATTGGTTCTGCTGCGAAAAATGCACTGAACAAGAACGTGTCAGAAGTGACCTCTATGACTCGTTAGTCTGGAGTAAATCTTTTCCCATTTCTACCTAGCTACACATACAATCCACAGTACAATTATCAGAAATGTGCGTTGCCATTCTGGGAAAAACAGAAACTCTTCAGCTTAATTTTAAGAACACAAGAGCTGCTGGAAAAGGTGTGTACATCAGTAAATAAAGCCACAATCCAGATAATTCCTGGCATGCAATCAAACAAATTCCTGGAATCTACCAACAAAAGTAAACTGATGAACTCTAGCAATATAAGAGTATCCATGGGTGGATTTGCCTTTAGGCTGATATTTTCTGCTGCAGCATCTTAATCATGAGAAGACCTTGTTGAGAACCTCTCGAGTGGAGGAACGCTGCTTTCTTTGGCTGCTGACCAGCTGCCCTCTTGACCAGGCCTTTGCCAGTTGTGTTTATCACATCAAGCCCACCAGCAGCCTTCCAATCAACTTTCTCATTATGTGCCAATTGTTTTACTGTTTTGAACAACTGCAACTTAAAGAAAAGAGGAAGGAAACTGTTTCAGCTGTGGAACGGTTGAAATTCTCCAGTACTCTAATAAGAGGGGGATTTCAACAGGAGCTCTGAGTATTTCCTTTGAGCTTTTCTGAACATTTTTATTTTGCAGTCAGAGCTGCTGTATGTTGGCAGGGAACTGGATGTTACCAGATTGGCACTGGAGGGAACAGCACTGTCCAAAATATACACTCCAATGCCAGAGAGGACAGAGGAAGCTGATGCAGCATAAATCCAGCACAAGGAGAACTGATAGGAAAAGACTAAACTAAGGACTATTAAACTATTACCACGTGGGCATCATGTGACCGATCATGCCAAAGCCTGACCTGACAGCACAGACTGAAGCTTTTCTACATGTGTGGACTTACTCCGTGAATGACTGAAGCCACGGCGTCTGTAACCTGGCTGGGAGCACTGGGGTTGCTCATGGCTCTGCAGTAGAGTCGCTGCTGGAGAGGCGCTGGAAAGCTGGTTTGGACTGGTGCGGCTTTAGCCCTTCTCTTTCTCACTGGGACTCAGACAGCTTTTGGGCAGCATAACCTGGAGACAGATCCAGATCAAGGAGTTAGCTCACATGATGATGGAGATTTAAAATGTTAAGGCGAACAAGAGTGAAAAAGATGTGGGCATATGAAGCCAGAAAGTATGAGGATGGTGATGTGTTTGAGATTTAAATGCAAATTTTTCAGCTTTAAACTTTTTTCAGTTTAAACTGATCATGTGATTAACTTTATGAAGAAGAGTCTAAAGGCAAACGGTTTCTTTAAAAAAAACAAATAAAAATCAAGGTTACAGCCCTGGCTGACCATCATGTCTGTGAATGAAGGCTGAAGGAACAATTTGAACCCAAATATCAAACTTGAAAACTTTATTTGCGTTCTTGCTACCTTCACTGTCCTAACACTGTTTGTACTGACTGTACTGGGAGGAATAATCAACAGATTCCGGTTTTCCTGGAGGACCTTCAAGTACTTTTGAGTCCTTGGACCTCACTTCAGAAACACAGTGTCTTAAACTAATGATCACTTTATTACGAAGCAAACTGTAACACATTACACTCGAGCCATAATGGCAACACCTTTAATGTTTAATAAACAACTACACTGTATCTTTCATTTTTTTTTTTTATTTGATTCTTGACCTCAAGACTTGCAGAACGTCCCAACTGCCACTCAAGGTCACTGACCATTTCAGTCAGATAAGAGTCAGATAGCACTAAAGCTACTGTGTAGAAGAGCCTTTGATAAGCAGCAGCACGTGCCTCAGCCAACCTCTGGCTCCGTCATATATGCTGTATACACACAATTCAGGTGGAGAGACTGTCAATGAAGATGTAGCACAAGAGGCATTATGTACAATAAATAAGAGGATTTTAAAAAGTTAACAGTTTCTCTTATTTTTTTAAAATTGAAAGTGGCGAAATTAAGTGGTTCTGACTTCTTCTTTTTGGTTGCTATGTTTGTAAACTGAATATCTTTGGCTGTTGTTCAAAGAAAAAAATCTGAAGATGCTTTCTTGAGCATGAGGAAAGTTTTTTTTTTTTTTTTTTTTTAAACCAAACTCTGACTTATAAAATGGATTATGTGAAAAAAAGAGTCATTACAATAAATTGTAACTTTATTGTTAGGCTACAAAAGATTAACCAACATTATAACCAAATAAACTATTAAACCTAAATAAAAGTATCCCATTTCCAACATTGTAACAGAGCTGAGCGTCAGGAGGACTCTCTTTTGGTTCATGTTCTGCCAAAGCCGGCCGGCCTGGCTTTCTGACAGCAGCTATCAAAGAAATGATAAGCCTCCTTGGTGCTGGAACACAATCATATCACTGACCTTGTTCACAGTGAGGGACTTCATAGAGGTTTCAATGAAGTACAATCAATGACATGAAATTTAGTTTATGGCAGACGTGAACTTTTGTTTGGATGAGAATTTAACAAAGATATTAGCTCTCAAAGAGATAAGCCACCAGTACACTACCAAAATGCTAATCACTGCACCAAATGTTAATTACATGCATGGTTTGAGACAATCCCATCTATGCAGCACTGGTAATAAAAGAGTCCTTCTGAGTTAGCTTGGGTGTGCATGAAAATTACTTTCTCAGTAAACCTAGACCCCACCGCAGCAGAGGAGGCAGAGCTGGCTACACAGGGATAAAGTTACCAAACCCTGGGATCCTGGGCGAAAACTATGGGAACCAGCTCATCTACCTTAGGGCATGTCTGTAATCATACCGTTAGGATAACAATAATAATAATAATAATGATCAGAAAAAGAAAACAATAACACCGTCTGCAATTGTCCTTTCAAGCAGGTAGGTTAAAAAACAACATGGTCCTCTGTCTGCTGTCAGGTACATTCAGCCTGTCAGAGGACTGAATAAAAAGAAACTGCTGTGTCCCTTGTGCAGAAACTGAATGGACCAAAAGAACATTGATGAGTGCTTAGGTGTGCATGCTCCTTTTTCCCCCCTGGAAGAAATCCATCATGTCTTCCCAGAGTCATCCAAAAGTCTGGTACTTTGTAAATTCTTTTTAAGATGAGGAGCATGGAATTTTTTTATTTATTTTTTTTTTTTAAAGCTTGAAAACGTTTCCGTGTGAGGCTTAGTCACTGCCTTTAAAAGTGCACACACAAAGCTTTGAGAAATCTATCCTTCAGGGAGGAAGTAAGTATGAAAACAGGAAGAAGATAACTGCTACAGACAGACGCCTGTCAGAAGGAGCTGTAAACTTATTTAAAAAAAAGAAAAAAGAATGAGGGTTTTCTGGATGTCTTTCAAGCCATTATATTGTCAGACACTGAACAATGTGCACGTGTTGACCAGACCTAATCCTAAAGCTATTCTGGGTTCATATACGACCAAATTACCTGAAATATTTTAGGACACTATGTGGAATGTAAATCAAAACAGAAAGCAAGGATAATATCAAATGTTGAAACTGTAAATTTTAAATTTTTTGAAAAATATATGCTCACTTTGAGTTTGGTTCAAGCAACAGGTTTCATAAAAATTTGGACAGGAGCATGTTTACTTCCGTGTTGCATCACCTCTTCTTTAAACAGCACTCTGTAAGCATTTGCGAACCAAGAAGATCGCTTGCCATAGTTTTAAAAGCCAAATGCTTTCCCATTCTTGCTTAATATAGGACTCTAGTTACTTGACTGTTCAGGGTTCCCTTGTTGTATTATGTGTTTCAAAATGTGCCAAATGTTTTATTTGGGTGAAAGGTCAGTAGGCAGCAGTGACACTCTTACTACAGAGATGTGCTGCTGGAGTCCATGCAGAATGTGGTTTGGCATTATCTTGTTGCAACAAGCAAGGCCTTTACTGAAAAATAGTCCTTGTCTGAATGGCAGCATATGTCGATCCAAACCATGTAAATACTGTTCAGTATTAATGGTACCTTCACAGATGTGCAAGTTAAACACGCCATGTGCACTAATTAACCCCCCATGCTATAATGGACACTGACCTTTGAACTGTATGCAATAACCTGGATGGTCCCTCTCCTCTTTAGCCCAGAGGGCTAATAAAATTTTAATTAGTCAGACCACAGGGCAGTTTTCCACTTCTACCTTAGTTCATTTTAAATATGCTCTAGCCATCTGGAGCTTGTTTATACATGTTCTATCTTGCATTTGTGGACTCTTCACTGAACAGGGCCCCTTGCTATGTTTTTGAGTATTCGCAGTGATATCCACTACAGAATCAAGACTGCTTTTATTGGCCCAAAGATCACACCCATTCAATAATAGTTTGTCCATCCCCAAAGACTCCCATGTTAAAATGCCTAATTATAAAGCATTGAAAAACATATTTACAACCTGGTGCAAAAAACTGTTTTGGCTTTTATGGGTAGGATGGTGATTTTCTCTCTTTTTTTTTTTTTTTTTTTTTTTTTTTTTTTTTTTTTTTTTCTGTGTGTCTTTTGTCAGGTTGCTGAGCTCAATTAAACCCGGGCTAGTGAAGAAAATCAACAGACTTCCAACACCCATAGCCGGCCTGGTAAGTGCTTTGCCCTCATTCTTTACACTCCAATTTAAAGCACTTTAATCAAAACTCAAGACAATAAGATGATCTTCTTGAATCTTTTAACCATCCTATTGCTTGCTCTTTTTTCTTTCATTGTCACATTGCTTTATGTATGCTTTATGTGTCTCTTCCTCTCATCTCTTTTTCTATCAGCTTGTGTCACTCTCCAGGGATACTGTGATTCAAGGCTGCCTATGTTAAAAATTTGCTGTAACCTGTCATTTTCCTTGAACAAAATGCAGAACTTTATTCATTACATGCCATTGTAGTATCATTGTATCATAGATACTATATAAAGTATATTACCATGTATCGCCACTATAGCAGGATTACAAGATTATGTCTTTTTCTTTGGGAAAGCTATTTGGAATATGTATTCCGAAAACTTCACTTTATGTACTGGCAATTTATATGGTGCTTTCTAGTCTTACTGACCACTCAAAGCGCTTTAGACTACAGGCCACAACTTTATGTACCTCTCATCCTCAGCCAATTTATAATCACCAATCAACCTAACATACGTGTTTTTGGACTGTGGGAGGAAGCTGGAGTAGGCCACAGTGCTAACCACTGCACACTGTGCCACCCACTTTACTGATTAAAACAAAGATATTTAACTAATTTTCCGTAAAATAACATCTTGCAAGTCACTTTGATGATACACTGACTTGTAATAGGGCAAATGCCACTTCTTTCATTCCTACTCCCCCCTCTTCAACTCCTGTTGTGTCACTGTGGAATTTGGGTGAGCTGATACAATCTCCCAGGAAATATTTGTTGTTAAGCATGACTTTGAAAAGTTGCTGAGAGTGGAGATGTGTAGTACATCAACTGAGGACACCAGGCCCTGCAGGAGGGGACTGGTGTAACAAGTTCAGGATTGAAACTCGGTCTTTCTTTTCTGATAAACTGAAAACAGGGAAAAACTGCAGAGATGGACTTTAGCTGATTAATCATTTGGACAGCAGACAGTGTGATGTTTGACTCACACTGTCTGTGGCAAAGTTTTTGACTCACTAGTTTTAAATCACTAGTACATGCTTACGCTACAGTATTGTTTGGTCTGTGATTTTAGTCTGTTGTTAGATGGTTGCTAAGCAGCACAATGATGTAATAATACATTGTGCATAATTCAAGTGTTGTGGATATAAATTAAATATTACTGTCACGAAATTAAAATGATAATGGATTGGATTTATATAGCACTTTTCAAGATACCCAAAGTGCTTTACATTAAATCCATTATTCATTCACTCCACAAACACACTGGTGGTGGTAAGCTACATCAGTAGCCACAGCTGCCCTGGGGCAGACTGATGGAAACGTGGCTGCCAATCTGCACCAACGGCCTCTCTGACCACCACCAAACACTCACATTCACATTCATACACCAGTGTTGGAGGCACTGGAGTCAAGGTGGGTAAAGTGTCTTGCCCAAGGACACAACGGCATGGAACGGGATTCAAACCGCGAACCCTCCGGTTACCGGACGACCCGCTGTACCCCAAATTAAAATGATACTATGCTTTTAGGCGAGAAGGTCCTGGGTTCGAATCTACCGGTCAGCTGGGGCCCTTCTGTGTGGAGTTTGTACGTTTTCCTCATGTCTGCATGCATTTTCACCCAGTACTCCAGCTTCCTCCCATAGTCCAAAACTACGCGTGGGTTGGGTTAATTGGTGATTTTAACTTGGACATAGGTGTAAATGTGGGCGGGAATGGTTGTCTGTCTCTGCGACAGACTGACGACCTGTCCAGGGTATACCCTGCCTTTCGCCCTTTGGACATGATGTAGCAACATGATGACATCATGTTGCTACATCATAATATGTGATAAAGATAAGAACGTTCAGGGGCCCTAAGATATACCTTTGGGCCAAATTTGGTTGCTCAATTTCTGATCCTGTAGCAGGAGATTTCACTTATTATAGTAAAGTAAGCCAAGTTGGCCCAATTCGATAGCAGTTTAGTCTCTACTTGGACATCTTGATGGAAAGAGATAGCATCTGCTTTGCTCTAACATAACTTCTGATGTTGACTTCTGATATATATTGCAAACTGTGCTGAAGTGGCAGTAGTGTGTGGAAATTAACATTTTCTTTTATTGCTATTTGGGTCAGGGGTTCAGTATCCTAAAGTTTGGAGGGTGAATGGTAAAAATTAACTAACATTTTGTGAACATGTTTTACTCAGATGAAGCATATGCAACTAAACCACAACTGATTTATCTGCTGGCCGATATTATCGGCCAAAATTAACTGTTTGCCGATCTATCAGTATTGGCATTTATAACGCCCAGTGAATGAAAATTTTAAAAAGTAAAGAAGAGACAGAAGAAACACCCTTCAACCATGTTATGAGTGTTGATGTTGCATAGTTTTTCCACCAGAGGGCACTGTTCAACTTCTCTCTTGGCACATGTTTGGAACACCACAAACACAGCAACCAGCTGATCCGAGCAGAGTCAAGCAGAGGGTAAAGAAGTAAATAAATAGCTACACATAACAAATGTTATGAGAAATCTGTTTTTTATGCATGTGTGAAAGGAAAAAAAAATATATATATATTGGAATATATATATATTCTATGATATATTGGAATTTCAAATCACCAATTATTGTTATTGATATCGGTCTTAAAAATCCTATATTGGTCAGGCTCTACATGTAACATGTAAAGTTGCCTGTTATTCTGGACAGTAAAATTGCTGGTTTCTATTGAGATGATGATTTTGTGTTTGTTGCCACACAGCTAGAGTTCCACCAGCCTTCATCATTCAAATCTAGAGCCCAAAAGACTTAAATGCACCAGAATTTCGCAAATACCACTTGTAGCCACAGAGGTCACTATTACAACTGCACAACAAACGCTATATACTTTTGCTAAAAACAAAGTAATTTGAAAACTTTCCATTTGCTATTAACTTTTAAAAAAAACTTTGCCATTGTAATGTTAAAATATAGATACCGTTAAAGTACAACTCACCCAAGATAACAGATTATGCCACTGAAGATAATTATGTGACCATTCATACAGCTCCAAAAAAAATTAAGAGACCACTGCAAAATTATCAGTTTCTCTGATTTTGCTATTTATAGGTATATGTTTGAGTAAAATGAACATTTTTGTTTTATTCTATAAACTACTGACAACATAACTCCCAAATTCCAAATATAAATATTTTCATTTAGAGCATTTATTTGCAGAAAATGAAAAATGGTCAAAATACCAAAAAAGGTCCAGTGTTTTCAGACCTCAAATAATGCAAAAAAAAACAAGTTCATATTCATTCACAGCTTTCATGCGTCTTGCCATGCTCTCCACCAGTCTTTCACATTGCTGTTGGGTGAATTTATGCCATTCCTGGCGCAAGAATTCAAGCAGCTCAGCTTTGTTTGATGGCTTATGAC
>VUQI01063871.1:9499-19570 GCA_015106735.1 Paratilapia polleni
GGCAAATTCTTCATGGGCGCAACCCACATACTCAACTCTGTTGCTCAACCCACAAATGCATTTTCCTTGCAAATGTGGCACCATTTAAAGGGAAATAAACAGGCTTTCCAATGGTATGAGATTTATTGCCAAGAAGCATTGTTACAACAAAGAAATAATCAACCAAACACAAGTTTCCTTACTTTTTGTGCTAAGTATAGATGCTAATGCTGCTCTGTATTGGTTAGATGTGTACTTTATGTATTCAACAGTTTGCTAGCATGTACAGTGAAAATATGTCAGTGTTGTGCTTTTTGCTTGGCTAAGAAAAAATAATTATTTACATAGCAAATTTCTCCACCGTTCTTTTCTTCTACTCATCAAACTTTTCTTGTTTTATTCTATTCTTTCATATCCTTGTATTTCCCTATTTTTTTTCCTCGACTGATCTGATAACAGAAACAGATCCCATCTGTAAAACCTAAAACCTTGAGACAGTCAGTATCTGCCATATTAAATAAACTACAATAACAATGATTGCTTTTACTTTTGATTTTTGACTTGTTGATGCTTGGAGGTGATATTTTAATTCTTATTTCTAACTGCAAAACTGCTACTTTTTGCTTTTTGCTTGGATAATTTTATTAAAGTATGAGCCAAGTGTCTTTCAAGGTGTCATTTCCTTTCTGAACTGATAAAGGCAAGAGCAGAAGTCAGCCTTCAGTTAAACATGCATGGAAATATTTTCACTGTTGGCATGTTTTGACACTGTGATTATCTCACTGCTTGAGAACTCCCTTACCTCCATCTGTTGAACATTTAACATGAACTCCTGTCCTTCAAGGACACAGTGCAATGAGTCTATTATGTCACTGACCAGGAGTAGCACAGTTTGAGATTTGATATGGATAGTTCTGTAAATCTCATGAGTATCTTGAAGCCTTGTTACTACATACACTGATGAGAGTGTCCCCAGTGTCAGTTTCATGGATATCATCTGTCTCTGTTTAATATGAGATACAGATGTGGGATATCTTTCCCACATTTGAGATGCAATGTGTTACATGTGAAAAAAGTCACAGGACATTGTTTGTTTGCTTAGCCTCTTCTCTTCCTGTGGAAAAGAAGTAGGCAGCCACAGTGGACAGTGGCATCAGACAGCAAGAGTCTCATGGGTAAAAGAAGCACTTAGGGATGAAGTACTCAGTGTGTTTAGACATCATGCACTACCTCCTGACCTTGCTTAGGGGCACTCAAAGAACATAACATAATGAAAGAACTGCTTATGACTTTGAATTTCTTACAGTCACAGGCAATTGTTATTACTATATTTATAACTTTCTAGTCTTGTAAAACAGCTTATAACACTTTATAATAACTACACACTATTAAGCATTAATAAGGCATTAGTAAATGCTTAATTCATCATTTATAAAGCATTACTCTTCCTTAGTATGTAATTTATAAACAAGATATAAACGGTTTATTCTTGATTAATAAGCCCATATATAACGTGTTCATGCTATCATTTAGAAAGTTTAAGTGAGTGATTAACAAAGACTCTGGTCCTACATACGTTTCAGTATTCTGTGAACCTCAGTTGGGTTGTGTTTGCATCTTGCAATAAATATGCAATAAATATTTCTATGTTCTGTATCTCTTTGCGCTTTGTCTTTGTCATTTTTCTGTTGTGAAGACAGCTGAGACTTCTTTGAGTCTTTAAGTTCTGCTGACCTTTCAGTTTCATTTATAAATGTTTTATAAGGCAAAAACAGTCCTCACTTTAGATGAGGTCACACAAAATACTGAACTAACAACTAGTAACTGCCTGAATTAACCATGAATTAATATGAAATAAGTTTATATAAAACCTCTATTAACACACTCACAATGAGCTCATATCTTAATCATTATATGTATAAATATGCATCTAAATACTTTAATAACTTACTTAGACTTTCTAAATGATAGCATGAACACATTATATATGAGCTTATTAATCAAGAATAAACCATTAATATCTGTGTTTATAAATTACATACTAAGGAGTAATGCTTTAAAAATGATGAATTATGCATTTACTAATGCCTTACTAATGCTTAATAGTGTGTAGTTATTATAAAGTGCTACGACATTTAAATTTACAGTTCAAACAAGTTGCTTTATGCTACAGTCACACTAGGGAAAACAGTGGTTGGAGAGAGCAGCACAAACAAAATTATTGCAACTGTGTACAATGAACTTTGCAGTCTCGTTGCCTTTGAAATGGTTGCTTCAAAGACGCGACCACTCACAGTCAGTTAACATACAAATAGTGATGTAGTTGCTGCAGGATGATGATTTAACTGCAAAATAACATAGGTACGCTGCAATGTTGCTTTTATACAGGAATATAACCAGAATACAATGAGTTGGCAGCCAGTTGACTGACTCAGACTGATTGCAACGTGTTGGCAATCTGTCTGCATTTATAAATTAGACTGCAGTTATTTGCAAACCTTTGCCAATCTGTCTGAGAGTGATTGCAGTCAGTTTGAATGGGAAAGCAATTGTTTGGAGACAGGTTGCCTCCCACTGCCTTTCGATCGCAAGGCTGATTGCAGACCAGATGGTCGCAGGCAACTACTTGCAATTGCTCACCAAGTGTGAAAAAATTCAATGCAAATCACCGGGTAACCACCCATTTTTCCAGGTTATGAGGAGGTTGCGGACTTATTTTCACTTCTGTGTGACTGAGTCATTATGAAATTTCCTCATCAGTTGACTGGTTGACAGTGCCTAGTTGAGTCATTCATAGTCCTCAGGGGACAAATCCTAATTATGATTCTAATCAAATAAGCTTGATCAGTCCCTGATTTCAATACCATATCTACTGGATTGACATTTGTCCTATGACATTTGTATTGAATAGCTGTGGTATCCAAGGGATAAATCTTATAGAGTTGTGATACTCGGACTAGCATCTTGCACCATCACAAGGTCAAAATTTGAATTTGTCATTTATGACTAAAAAGCTGCACAAACAATAACACTTCCATGAGCCTCAGTGCTGTTAGGCAAATATAGTCATGCTAATTAAACATGGTTACATGAGTTGAATCTATGAATCTTAACATAATTTACTTACGAATATTCTGACATATTAATTAAAATCTAATAACAACATGTCTCAAGCTAAAAAAATTATAGTGCTTCTGAAAAGTTGACAGTCCAGTAATATAATTCCACTTTATTTATTAACTATATATAAACAGGAGAACTCAAGTGCATATACAGCTTTTTTAAATAACACACACAAATGCCTTCTGAAGAGTAAGCCATTTAGATTTTTTTTTCCAAGCTTCCGTGATCATGCTGGGAAATGCTGAATATGTTGGGGTCTGTTCAGCGGGTCCAAAGGAAAAGTAGTTCAAGAGGAAACCCATGCATTTCACAGCAATAATGAGATCTGAGGCATCAAAGCTGAATAACCATACAATGGTAATCCTTGTAAATAGTTTGACCCAATCAACATATAAATATTTAAAATCTGTAAATGCATAAATATTACAGAATTTTCCTATACTTCTCTGCTTCTCCAAACATGTCCAAAAAAATGTAAACTGTGGCTCCAGCAGAACACAGGATGATGTAATTTGAATAATCTTAACTAAAGTTCCTGTCATGTTGTTTGGTCTGGAAGATCAACTTCAAAACATTGTGTTAAATGGTTTGTAGCGCCTTTTAACCTTTAAAAATGAATGCTTGATGCTAAGTAATATGCTGCAATGCTGAGTTGTTAATTAATTAATAAGTATAATAAGTACATGTAATGTACTTATTATACATTACATGAAATGTCCTTTTTTTCAGACAACAAAAGTAAATGTTTATAGAGTATATTCTATATGTAAAAATTAAACATATTAAGACATGCTCTAAGAAGTGGTGCTCTTTTGAAATAGGAAGAAAAAAAACACTTGCCAGATTTATATTTTTCTGTCCAGTGTGGCTCTGATTAGCTGAAGGGTTTTGGGGTGCTGTTTAGTGTCCAAATTTGTTTGTTCAGATCTAAAGAGGCAGAACTGGAAAAGCTAATTATATTTGTTTAGTTTATGGAATGACCACCACTGTGCTGGGAAAGAGACTCAGTGAAATACATCACATGCAGCTAAAAATATCTCGTTTTTTGTTCTTTTTGGTGGAAGTGTTGCATATTAGGGGGGTACATAAGTCAAAGACTCAAAGGTTTTGGCTTTGATCTAATTCACAAAGTTAGATCAGTGTGAGGTGTGTGATCAAAACACTACATGCAAACAATGTTGAATCATTGCTATTTGCATATTATAAATACAAATGGTGTATTGGAAACAATCAGGCAACAGTTCAGTTAAGTGTCTTCCAGATTTCACCCTATATGGGAGACACATGATGAAATCTGTCTAAAGAAAAGTTTACAAGTGTCTTTAATTGGACTAATTTGGCACGTCACATTCATGTGTACACATTTTCCAAGTGAAAAGGTTATGGTTAGAGTACGGGACAGGGCTAGTGTTTTATTAGCCACAATACATGCTGTAAAATAACACAAAAACAACAAAAAATGCATTGTAAAAGCATGCAAGATGACTTAAGGAAAAATGCGGTGTTATTTGTATGCTTTTTCACAATTCATAATGGCATCTTTTATACTGGTATTTATGTATGACATTGTGTAGTCTTGGCTGCTTTTCAGTGATGAGTTTTCACATATTAAAATGATATCAATCAATCAATCAATCTTCACCTTCAGAGTGAGAATTGGGTCAATGTCAGCTTCACATACCACATTAGCTGTGAGCCCCAACATAGTATTGTTTTTCAAGGGTAAAGCAGGAGTTAGAAACTACACTCACCAGCCACTACATTACGTGGCCAACACGTGGCAGCAACTCAGTGCATTTAGGCAAGTAGACATGGTCAAGATGACCTGCTGAAGTTCAAATTGAGCATCAGAATGGGGAAGAAAGGTGATTTAAGTGACTTTGAACGTGGCATGATTGTTGGTTCCAGAAAGGCTGGTCTGAGTATTTCAGAAACTGCTGATCTACTGAGATTTTCCCACACAACCATCTCTAGGGTTTACAAAAAATGGTCTGAAAAAGAGAAAATATCCAGTGAGTGGCAGTTCTCTAGCTAAAAATGTCTTGTTGATGCCAGAGGTCAGAGGAGACTGGCCAGACTGCTTCAAGCTGATAGGAAAGCAACCTCACACTACAACCAAGGTATGCAGAAGAGCATCTCTAAACACACAACACACGAAATCACGAAGCAGATGGGCTAGAGGAGCAAAAGACCATACCGGGTGCCACTCCTGTCAGCTAAGAACAGGAAACTAAGGCTACAATTCAGACAGGCTCAGCAAAATTGGACAATAGCAGATTGGAAAAACTTTGCCTGGTCTGATGAGTCTCGATTTCTGCTGCAACATTCAGATGGTAGGGACAGACTTTGACATAAACAACAAGAAAGCCTGGATCCGTCCTGTCTTGTATCAGTGATTCAGGCTGGTGATAATGTAATGGTATGAGGGATATTTTCTCAGCACACTTTGGGCCCCTTAGTACCAACTGAGCATCGTTTGAATGGCACACCCTACCCGAGTATTGTTGCTGACCATGTCCATCCCTTTATGACCACAGTGTACCCATCTTCTGATGGCTGCTTCCAGCAGGATAACACGCTCAAAGCTCAAGAAGAATTAAGGCAGTTCTGAAAGCAAAAGGGGGGTCCAACCCTGTTTTAGCAAGGTATGCCTAATAAAGTGTCCTTGGAGTATATGATGTTACCTGTGCCATAAGTTCATTATAAATATTCATATTAATTCCATCATCAAGCATAATTTAAACTAGACACTACTATGTTAAATTCAGAGATGTGACTGAAAACCAAGAAAAATGTCCGTCTCCTTATGCCAAGCAGATATTAATGATCAAGTCTCTTGAGATATGGTGTTGGTTATGTGGTTTGACAGGAATGAGCAAATGACATATGGGTCTTTCATCACTTTGGTAAATACCTTTGGTGTTAACTATCTGAACTGGCCTGGTGGGAATATCTCAGTGGCCTATATTATCTACTTCATCAAATCACATCTGGCTTTGATATATTGCTGCTGAAAAGAAAAACAAAAAATAAAGATCAACTGTCAGCCATTTTTCACCAAAACCAAACTGATAAGCGGATGTGTTGTTCATCTGAATTTATAGTATATGTTAACATGTATGGCAGAAAACTAAGCTTAACAAGAGTTTATCACTGATTTATTATTTCATAAAAATAATATAATTAATAACCAGCTGAACCTAAAAAAAAAGTATACCTTCAGTTTCATACAAATGCGTTCACATTTTTAAAGTCTATATTTAAATGATTTGTGTCGAAAATGGCAGCAGTATGTTGTGCAAATGATAACTCACTGAATGCAACACAATTGTGTGATTGTGGATTTAAATGAACCCAGACAAGTGAGAAAACAGTTAGAAGAAGGGTTTGATAAATCACATTTTCCCACTGAAAACATAAATTATAATTTCCTCTATGCAGGCTGATTTTTTTGCTATCTTGTTTATTTATACAAACAAAACCACAGTCTATGACTAACTCTCATTTCCTGTAGTCTTGTGTGATGCAATGATAAGTTACAGGCAGAAAATTAAAGCAAGAGTTGACGAGAATAACTTGAAATTAAATTATGATGACTTATCCTCAGAACAGTGTTTGCCTTGCTCATACCAGTCAAGCTGACAGGACGGAAACAATGATTCATACTTTAAGCCAGCAGACAATGACAGAACAACATGTCCACTGTGACTGGTATAAACTGAAGTGAACTGTTTTTCCACCTGGCAGTAATATGTTTATTGTTTCCTTTTCTGTCTTTTTTCAATAGCCAGCACATGAGACAATAAATTCAACTCCTTCAGCATATGATTTGTAGTCAGTTAAACTCAAGTCTATTTGTTGCACAGACAAAAAATTTGAACAAGCAGTAACGGATCAAAATTACTGACTAGTGGTTGCTGAGACAGATACGAATGATATGAAACAGCACAGCATAATGAGGAGCATAGCGTGCACCATATGTAACATGCCTAACCAATTACTGTTAAAATGTGAACTGTTAATTGGGTTTTCACATACATGCAAACACACAACCACACGTACACACACAGAGGAGAAAACAGATGCTTGTTTATGAATATTTTTGGTCTTCTAAAATGCAGACACAGGTTTATTTTTATTCACGTATCTGGTTTGTTTGTTGGCCACTGTCGGTCTTTCACGGAAAAAGACAGGAAAAGAGGTGCCACTATAAATAAGACATGGCTTGTTCTCAAAAAAAGAATCAGTGTTGAGAACTTAAATGAGCAGTCCTACCTGAAAATGAAAAACAAAGTCATAGCTGTAATATAGTTTTAAATGTAGAATCAAAAACTATAATTCAATATAATCCAAATATAAGTACATTTTTAACTACATTTTCAACTTTACTTGATCTGTGAACTCAAGAACTTTCATAGTGAGTTTTGGTTTCACCTCTCATTAAATATAACATGATGTTCATTTTATAAATTATTGTCCCAACTAGAGTAAAATAGACAGGGTATGCTTTAGCATGGGGCTACGTTGTGATTGACAAGTTGCTATTGTATGAGCGTGCAGTGTCCTTCAGGTTCTCTGTCAGAGCCAAACCTTACTCATTGGATCTGGTTTCAAAAGGTTTCAAAGTGGGAAATCACTAACCAGTGGGTGATGACACAGGGTTACATGTATCTCCTATATACTGTATATATCGATGGGTGAGATGCTCAAAAAAGAACACAAGCCATTAGAATTATCAGGTCATCAGAATACAGCATTTCTGCATGTTGTAAAGTTATTTTTTAATTAATCCTTTTGAACCTGTAATTCCAATAGATAAAAAAAGACAAAGAAAAAAGATTTTTAAAAAAGGTAAAATGAGTTGCTAAAGACTAAACGTAGCATGATGCAGAAATCTCCAGAACTAGATTAAGTTATATCAAATGCTTGATGCTTTTCATGCTTTCTATTACCAACACTGATTTAAATAATTTGTTCTCAGCTGTAAATCTAACATTTATCGTGTTAAAATGATGTCAAACTACATTATAAGTACATGTCTAGAAAATACATTTCCATTTAAAGCAATGGTTCAGCCATAAAATAAATAAATAAAATACATAAATAAACTGCATACTGTTATTATGTAATTTTGTTTTAGATGGGAAATGTTTAAAAGCTACATAAGGGAAAATTTTAGAATGAAATCAGGGTTTTTAAGGTCCAGAAAACATGCTGAACATGTTCTAACAATAGGCACTTTCCCTCTAATCTACCATAATACATGCGCTGTCATCACATTGTGTGACAGATTGTACTGATTAATTTTACAGTGTGTTCACATTGTTGGCCTGGATGAACCAACACTCACAGTTTCCTTTTTGGTTATGGTCTGACTCACAATATCCTAACATGAGGCAAAAATAGACAGACTTTCAGCACTGATAAGTACTGAAAGAAGAAAATATAACAGCTGGGCTTATGGGCTAGTCATCAGGTGGGTATACTTACAAACATAGGCAGATATATAAAAAGTAAACTATATTAGTTCTTTTTCAGTAGCTGGCTGCTTCTCTCCTTACCAGAAAAGGAGTTTAGTAGTGTGCACATGTGCAGCACTATCTCTTTTTGTAATCACAAGTTGCTCAGTTTATAAATCTGTTTCATCAGACTGACTGGAGGTTTTGCAGATGTCAGTATTTGCGTCTATACAATGGTGTTACATTACAGCACAGTTATCAACAAACATATTTTGTGTTTTTCACTGTTCCTGTATTGCTTTTTATTTCTCTGATCATGATGACATCCATACTCACTAATGAGGGTGTAGGATAATGAGGACTTGCTGGGCTGTATCTCACTTTTTTTTTTTTTTTTCCAATTTTCACCTTGTAATGACAAAATAAGAATCTGGAGGGAGAAAGCTCACTCATTATGAGTTCACAGCTGTCGAACACTCTAAAGTTGTTGCTTTGAAATATTTGCCAACTCCAGCCTGATGTGCCCTTAGTATTACTATCCACATGATGGAATGATGTATAAGACAATTCAAATATGTCATATGTTAAAATATTGTTTAGTAAAATTAGATCTAGGACAACTTATATGATTTAAAATGCTACAGTATTAATCTTTTTTTTCCCCAAAAATAAATAAATAAATAAATACACTGTACAAACAGACCAAAACAGACAAAATCATTGAAAAACTTTCCTTCATGTGGAATATAATCAAGAATAGAAGTAAATTTCAACCAGTTCCCCAGTAAACCATATAGGATTAGTTTTTGTATATTTTATTAAATTGTATTTCTGTTATGAGCCAGACCATTGATAGGTCCCCTGTGCTTCCCTTCATGCTTTTATGCTTGACCTCTTCTATCTTTTCTCCATCTAATTATAGGAACACCAAAGCTCAGAGGAACACCAGTGCACTCTCTATACAGGAAATAAAGAAATGTTAAGAAATCCTTTATGTCCAAAGACCTTGTGGTTTTTATTTATTCTATTTTTACTGCCTGGCAAAAACAAATTTTTCTGGCCATGACAGTGACCCAGTAATACTGTATTGTGCTCTAGAACACAACAGTATATTGCATTTCACTAGAATGATGAACTTAAAAAAAAAACTACTCTCCTATTGTGACAGTGTGCCTGTCTGTCTGTCTTCTCTAGTCATCGATTTTTGAGCAAGCCACAAGGACAACTAGTGACACCAGGGCATCTTTCTTCATAATGAATTCCTGGTCCTTGCTCAGACCATGCAGAAATCTTTCTTTGATTTGTTCCATTCAACATATTCAGCTTCACACTGTTCACCCATTCTCACACATACCATAAACACCTCTACCATTAGCGATACTGACATCATGTCATTGTATTTTTCTTTTCTTTTGTGTTGATTTCAGTTTTTCTTTCTTTTGTTCTTTTTGGCTCTCTCTTCTTCTTCTTCTTTTTTCTTTTTTTTTTTTTTTTCTTTGCTTCCTTGCTT